>CAHIKZ030001202.1:290000-422500 GCA_903632075.3 Acanthosepion pharaonis
AAAATGGCAAAAGACAATAGGAAAAGTGTACTATTAGCCGATGTTTCGGCAAATGTGAACTTTTTCAAGGCAAAAACAAAATGAATTTATTAAAACAAAGTAACTATTAACAACAAAACAAAATGTCCTTAGCAACTGGAAGAATTTAGAAAATGCTATTGTATTCATAGTCAAGTACTGTCATGTTGTATGCTCCGGCCTTCTTCAGGTGGTTGGAATGTCGAACTGAACCCTTTATTTCACTTGTGGGGGTAGACTGTTCTAGTTCCACGTGCCATATCTAATGGATGTCAGTTATCTCCTGAAAGGGTTAAAGGTTTCAGTTTGACATTCCAACCACCTGAAGAAGGCCGGAGCATATAACGGCCAAAATGTTGATAAATATGGCAACAAAGATGAGGACAATAGTCCAAATAATGTAAATAGTGTACATACCCTAAATAGTGTACCTCATCTCAGAAATATAGATAGCTTTCAATGCAGATACACAGCTTCTTACTAAACAAAAAATATGCCTGCAAGTTACGAAACAAGGTCTACGATTACTTCTAAACAGCATAGAACCTAGAGTAATAGCATTAGCCAACAAGCACCAAAGTCAACCATCGCATTGAAAGAAAATTGAGATAAGCTATCAAATAAAAGTTTGGTTTTTAGCATTTTAATCAATGGCATTTATAATAGAAATGGAAACAATATTAAAATTATTTTTGCATTAATATTCAACTTTTATCTTGCTAGGAAAGATGAATTCAATAAAATATAAGAAATTCTATTTGACTTTGGTGTTGACAGAAAGATTGTCCCTACAGGGGGTACTGATTGAAAAAAAAGTTGGGAAACACTGTACTAGAGCTTTCCTCTCTTTGGCATATAACTAAGCAGACTATAGGGGATCTACCCTCCTCTCTGAAGGGGCACTAGTAATGACTGATTAACCATGAACTGTCTTGGCCCAACATGACTTCTGTCTTGGCCCAACATGACTTCTGTCTTGGCCCAACATGACTTCTGTCTTGGCCCAACATGACTTCTGTCTTGGCCCAACATGACTTCTGTCTTGGCCCAACATGACTTCTGTCTTGGCCCAACATGACTTCTGTCTTGGCCCAACATGACTTCTGTCTTGGCCCAACATGACTTCTGTCTTGGCCCAACATGACTTCTGTCTTCTGTCTTGGCCCAACATGACTTCTGTCTTGGCCCAACATGACTTCTGTCTTGGCCCAACATGACTTCTGTCTTGGCCCAACATGACTTCTGTCTTGGCCCAACATGACTTCTGTCTTGGCCCAACATGACTTCTGTCTTGGCCCAACATGACTTCTGTCTTGGCCCAACATGACTTCTGTCTTGGCCCAACATGACTGACTTCTGTCTTGGCCCAACATGACTTCTGTCTTGGCCCAACATGACTTCTGTCTTGGCCCAACATGACTTCTGTCTTGGCCCAACATGACTTCTGTCTTGGCCCAACATGACTTCTGTCTTGGCCCAACATGACTTCTGTCTTGGCCCAACATGACTTCTGTCTTGGCCCAACATGACTTCTGTCTTGGCCCAACATGACTTCTGTCTTGGCCCAAATTTGGTCTGATCAATATTGTTTTCATATTAAAAAAACCTACATACCATGCCCCTTCAGGACATGGGCAATCATAGCTCTCCACAACATTCTAGCTTTCATGGCCCTTAGCAACATTTCTTTCTTTGCTCCCATTCTACCATCCATTTCCACAACAAGTCTGTCAGGTAGGGAGGACTGCTACCTTCTCCAATCTCTCTTGCACTTGATGTGCCTAATGAGAGACAAGTTTTCCAAGCCCTCCTTCATCATGTATCTGCTGTCTCTGTCCAATTTGGATTATCAGAGATGTTTTTGTTTCTATTTTCTTTGACTTCTTTATTGTTTACACACTCCATCCATGAAATTCTCAATATCCTTCTGTAGAACCACATTTCTGTTGTCTACAGTTTCCTCAGTCGGGAGATTATCCAGCCTTCACTGCCATACAAGGAGATGGATATCACATAGCAATTCAGTACCCTTCCCTTTGTTTCTAATGAAATTTTCCAGTTAATTAGCTCGAGCCGTGGCTCTAGATATCTCTAAGGCATTTGATAGGGTTTGGTATGATGGCCTTCTATGTAAGCTTCAGGAATATAGTATTACAGGACAATTATTTGATTTAATCCAATCATTCCTGTCAAACCATGAAATGAAGGTTGTCTTAAATGAATTCTTCTCTAGTTCCTTTCATCCAAATTGCTAGTGTTCCTCAAGGTTCTATCCTTGGGGTCCTACACTGTTTCTGGTCTTTATCATCAATCTTCCTGACCCTCATCAGTTCTCAAGTAGGTATCTATGCAGACAACATGACCATTTACTCCTGTCTCAATAGTAAATTTGGCAAATGCTGACAAAGGTAATCTGGCCATTGGTCTTGAAAAGGACCTCCAATCTGTGGTTGACTGGGTTACTGGCTTGTAAACTTTAATGCCTCCAAAACAAAACTGCTTTCATTTATTCACCATAGAGAAACCTCTCTGCCTCCTATTAGCATGACTGATGCTCAACTTCCCGAGAGCATCTTACTGCACCTTCTTGGTCTCACTTTTTCCACTGACCTCTGGTGCCCTCTCACCGTTCATCTCGAGGTTCTCAGCAAAATCCAAAGACAGATATGCAATGTGATAGGTCTTGACCTGGCATCTCAACTCCAGTCACTTTCTCACCAACACAGTGTGGCTTCCCTGTCTTTTCTATAAATATTTTCATGGCAACTGCTCTGATGAACTATTTTCACTGGTGCCCCGACTGTTTGAATTTAAGCATGCTACTAGGTTGGCATCTCGGTCCCACCCTTTCACTGTGAAAACAGTTAAATGTAACCACCTCTTCTACTCCAACAGCTTCTTCTCTCACACTTCCCGACAGTGGAACTCCCTTCCTCTTACTTGTTTCCCTAATAGCTATAATCTTCAAAAATTTAAATGTAATGTCAATCAACATCTTCTGATGCCTTGATCCAATAACCGTCCTTCTCTATATCCTTTCTTCAAACACCCCTCTTTTCTTTTACTTTCATTCTCTGTAACCCCTTGCATGCTAGTGGCATTGTTTAACTTTGTTTAACTTTTGGAACACATTTTTTTTGTTAATCCAGTACATGTTTGGATTTTAATGTCACATATTCCATCCTCTGTTAAAACATTTCCCAGATATTTAAACTTCTATCCTTTTTGATGCCAACACTTCCATTTTGTAGTTCACATCTTGGGTTTTTCTCTTTCTGACAAACAGACATTTTATCTTAAATGACATTTTATTTCCAAATTGTTATGATGGTTCCTAGATTTTATGAATTTAAGTGCAGTACTAAATTGGCAATGACGTCTCACCAATTTACAAGTTGAGTTGGCGAGATGTAACCGTAAGTTCTTTGCTATCAGTTTCTTTTCTCACACTTTTCGCTTGTGGAATTCTCTTCAGGTTTCATACTTTCCAGCCAACTTTAATCTTCAAAAATATAAATGCACTGTCAACTGTTATCTATTGTCTTCTTGATCACTCTTCTATTGCTCCTTAATATTTTTCTATTTCTTTCACACTCAGCAATCCTTTGTGTCTTTGTGGCTTTACTGCCTTGCTTGGAGTGAAAAAAAAAATGTAAGATTTTTATTCCAGAGGAAAGAGCATTTAATTCTGACTGGGAATTATGAAAATTTCACTGGAAAAAGTACTTTTTCTTTTCATTTTTTTTTCTTTTTTTAATAATTTCACTGCAAGCAAAGCATTAAAGCCACTAAGATGCAAGAAATTATTGAGTGTTAGAGAATAATTTAAAAAAAAAAAAAAAAAAAAAAAAAAAAAATGTAGCTCAAACATTTCTAAAGTTATGTAACATATCGGTATGAATGTGCAGCTTGGAATGAGAAATAAGCAAGCGAAGTTTGAAATCTGATCGAATTTCTTACGTTCCTTTTTGCCCAAATACTCTTGAGAAAGATATGCATTCCTCTCTTCATTTCTCAGTTATGAATTAAATAGCAAGGCGGAATGGGCTCTCAAGCCATGGTTAGCAACCATTCTAGCAAAAGAACAATTCAAAATCACTTGTAGCCCTAGCACAGTACAAACTATGAAGCCATTGACAAGATCATTGAGTTCACAATGACTATAATCTCAACTGTGATTGACCTACGACCATATCACTGTATTAGTTATTATCATGAAACATTAAAAAGATAACCACATAAATATTCAGTTACTATTCATGGAATATTTTTAATAGATCTTTTTTTCTTTGTCAGTTATTATATATTAAAAAATTCAAATTAATTAAAAACTTTTAAAAATCAGAATCATTTTTCCTTTTTTCCCCAAATTACAATTTCCTTCAATAATCAATAAATCCTGACAGTTGCATGAACTTTTGATCTTGTTTTATAAGTGTCTACGATGTAAAATTTTTTTTTAAAATAGAAATTGGTCAGTGTGATGTAAAAATAAATATCATGTTTCTGGCTTGGGTAGGGGGGTGGGAGTCATGAAAAACTATCAATTTCGATAGAACTATGAAAAATAATTACAATGGATTCAGAAAGAGAAAAAGAAAATTTGTTGAGATTAAAAAAAAATAGAAAGTATTTTCAGGTGACTAAGTTATTGACTGAAAATGAAGACATGTGCGAATGATGTTTTGATGTTTGATGATTTGCAAGCGGTCAGAAGTAAAGTTTATATCAGGAAAAGGATCGATTGTGAACAGGTTACGTTCATTTGTGTGTGTGGGGGGGGGAGAATGTTTTTAATCAAATGATAGAATTGTTTTGAATTCTGACATTAAATATTTTTATTATTTATTCTCGATTAGTTTACTTTCTTTCATTGTTCTTTAATCACACACTTTACACTAAAACCAGTTGTGCCTGCACTTCATCACATTGTCAGCAATCTTGACAAAATGCCTTGTCACTGGCATGCCAAAAAGCTTGATCAAGGAAAGAGGAGCAGAATGTGCATTTGAGCAAACCATTCTTCCATCACTTTCTTGTGTGTTCAAGCAATTTATTTTAAGTAATGTGTCCTTTCAGGATGTAAGTGGTGATGGCTCTCCACTGATTCCTCTTCTTTATTATCTATGAGCTGACATGATTTCTTGGGAAAGATAGTGGAGTTATTTCCTGTTGCCTTCTCCACAGTTTTGAATTCAGAGTAGTTCTTTTCCTAGACTGGTTGCCATTCAAGGCTAAAGAACCCAGTCTACCATTCTATTTTGCCCATAACTAGAAGAAATAAATTCAGGCCTTTCTCAAGAGTATTAATATGAAAATGAACTCAACAGATATAGGTTAAATTGTAAGGTACACTAGACTCTCTAGCCTTGATTGGCAATCAATCTAGAAGGACAACTCTAAATTCAAAACTAGCAACTCCATCCTGTAAAAATCTACTTGCTACATTAACCACAACAGCAACAACTAAGGTGGTGAGGCAGTGGCCCAATACTCTACAGGGGACTGGCAGTGAGGAGGAGGAATTTAAACTTGGCTTACCCATTCCACTTTTAATACTGATAACCATTACATAATTCAACCCTAAGCCATAGTAAAAAAAATAAAAATAAAAGAAGCTGTTACTCACATTGTGACCAAAGACAAGAGGGAGGGGGGGTTGCAATAGTCTAGGATCAGATAAAACAGCAAGAAAATAGGGTGGGTAGAGGAGGGGGGAAAAACGAAGTAAATATAGAATACATGTTCATCTCCTTTTGGTAGCTACTCCCTATCCCCCAAGCCTATACCTTTTTCCCTTTTGATTTTATGCTGCTTACTTTAAAGGTATTCTAAAACCTACAATATTGTGATAAAGAGCAACAAGGAAAGGAATAAAACTAATCAATAAATAATAATAGAAATGAGATTGAGAGAAAAAAAAAAATCAAATAAGGTGGAAGAGGAATCCCTTTGTTTTGCAACTTTACTGCCATTCATTTCATAAACCTTAGAAAAAGAGAGAGAGCATTGATACATGATCATTTACTTACAATTCTCATCTTTTTTATTTCTTTCATGAATATTGCAAATCATCAAAAGCAATAAAACAATTTTTCTTCTCTACTTGACTCAAAATTAATAAAATATGATAATTCTATTAAAATTTCTTTTTTTTTTTAAATGCTGTGCCTCTTCAGGACATAAGTGACTATGGTTATCAACAAATTTCTTTTCTTTATTATTCATAGATAGTCATAACTTCCCGAGAAAGATAGCGGAGTGGTTTTCCCATAGCTATCTCCAGTTTTGAATTCAGAGTAGTTCTGTTAGACTGGCTGCCATCCAAGGCTAGAGAACCCACAGTTGGGAGTAAAAGAGACGTATTCATACCTTTTCCAAAGCCATTAGTGCAAAAGCAAACAGAGAATTTGAACTTGGCTAACTAATTCTACTTTGTGCTGTCAACACAGCTTCCTTTTTTATCAGCACCATCTCTATATCAGTTTAACAATTTGTGCTCATAGCCAGTTCTCAGAATGTTTCATTTATTTTACCCAGTTGGCTTTTTCTCTTCTTTTGTCAAAATATTCTCAAGCAAATGATTTCTGGATCACGTGCAGTAAAATTGCAAATTGCTAGGGTCCCAACCGTTCTGTTAGATACTGGTGGGGAAGGTGGCATGGAAAATGGATATAAATATCCAAATCCTCCCCCACTCCAAATCTCCAGACAATCGATGAAAAATGTTTGGAAATTACATCATAGAAAACAGATAATATTTTCCAGGCGAAAAATCACAAATGAAAAAAAAAGAAAAATCTCAGATTGTTGCAAAGAGGCAGAAACAAAACTGAAAGGAAAACCTTATGAATGCAGCGCAAGAATTGTTAAAAGCCAGAAGCTTTTTTTTTCTTTATTATTTTTTTTTTATATATGTTTAAACATTATAAACGAGAAAAGAGGAGGAAAAGAAATGTTAGATAAACACTGCAGTTTTTATTTCCATTATTTCAATTTGGACTAATGTCCATGTCTTTGTTGTTATTATCCAGATGTAAATAATGACAACACCTTGTCCCAGGAATTTAGACAAAAAAGATGGGATTGGACAGAAAAAAAGAATGTCTAAAGAAAAAAAAAAAAAAAAAAACAAATAAAAAGAAAAACCTTCCATTTTCTCTGCAAAAGGGAAATTGATGAATTATGCTTTTTCCGTAATATTCCATGTAGAAATCCGAGTATCACCAAATTTTAGATAAAAATAATGGATTAAAAGATTATTATAAGAATAATGGATTAAAAGATTATGATCCCAAGAGAGATGATGAAATATTAAGAAATAAAAAAATTAGAAAGGATTAATAAGAATAGATTATCAGATTAAGAATAAAAACTAAAGATTAAAGGAATATGTTATGGATTAATAATGAAACATGATTTAGTGGCTTCAGATTAAGAAGATTTAAGATTAAAGCATTAAAATAAAAGACCAATGATGAAAATTCTTGAAAAAAAGAGATTATGCAAAAGATTCTGGCTAAATGTGCAAAATGTTGAAATTACCACAAAAAGGCAGCACACTGGATCGTAAATATTTCTTGTCAGCATGCATCAACTTCCAGAATTTGATGAGAGTGATGATATCTTCTCTTAGTTCAGAACCCCGCTGCGTAGGACAGATTACAGGTCCACTGAAACAAAAAAAAAACATTTGGAAAATATGAAAATCACAACAGATATAGTGCTTATTTTGGCAGGTCTGATTCAAGGCTACATTTTTGGAGATTCCAGTGAGGTTCAAACATGCTATGGTGCCTAAAAATGGCACACTTTCTACTGCAGAACAAATAGATGCTTCTTTTTGCTGTTACGGAATGAATATGCTGGACCAGAATGGCAAACTACTGGTCAGATGACCCCATGAGTGTAGAATTCTGATGTCCTTTAAGTTTTGATATAAAACAAAGAACGTTTGAAGACACTGAGACTGCTGCAAGAATTAGAAGAGTCAAGATGCCTTGCCACACATAGATTCCTTAGTAAGCCAACACATGAGGATGAGATTTTTGCCAATTTGTTGACATCCATCTTCTCGATCATCTCTCCACCTCCTAGAAATGGTGCTACAACTACTGTCCATCATAAAATAAAGCAAATAAAAGGAAAATTTTCCATTGTTGATGTAGTCTATGAAGTAACATTGGGATTTGGATAGTTGAAAACAGAGATGACACAATACACAAAAAAAGTCTTTGCACTGTTTGCGACACCATAAACATTGAGATTAACCAATTTTTTTTTTTTTTTAGGATTTTTCAAGTTCTACAAACCAAATTGGAATACCACTTTTTATTAAAATATGAACATGAGATTAAATTGAACAAGCTTCAAACTATACTTGACTAAGGAGTTGAAAAAACAAAAAAATAAAAATATAAAATGAAAAAAATAAAACAAAAAATAAAAATAGTGCAGATTTAGTGCATGTGCAGATTTAGTGCATGTCTATGCATGTGAATGTATATATGAATATTTTGGATACTTGTTAAGGTTAAGAATACAAGTAACAGCTTTTATTCTACTCCCTGAACAGGTAAACTGTTTAAGGGAGAGAGGTTTGGCAAAAAGCTAACATCTTCACTTTCTTTTTTGACAATCATCATTTATCATCAAAACATATTCTGGATTGTAAGAATATTTTTTTTATTTTTTAGCAAGTGAATATTGTATTAAAAATTTCTTTTTTTGAAATAATGAGTTTTCACAGAGACTTTGGTGTCATAAGGTTTTGGCAACCCATTCTCCAGCCTTCAAGCTGAATGCGAAAGAGTTGATCTTATCACTATGTCTACCACATTTCTTTTGTTACTATTTTCAGATCTGCATGCATAATAAAAAAAAACATTGTGATGGGTTTATAAAAACTGAGAATGAGACACAGTCAAAAATATGGATTAGTCAACATTGTTATGGTGCCAACATAAGTGACAAAGAATTAACTAAATAATCACGATTACTCTTGGTGTCTGTCTATATTTCTGAGATGAGGTATTATGTACATTATTTACATTATTCGGACTATTGTCTGAATCTTTGTCGCCATATTTATTACAACGTTTCGGCCATTATACATTCAGTTGGTTGGAAGGTCAAACTGAACCCTTTATTTCCCTCACTGGGGTAGACTGTTCTAGTGTCAATTATCAGTTATCTCCTCCTTAATTTCCTGCCTTAACCAGGTATTGAACTCACACTCCTGACTCCTGTTACTGGATCTAATTAACACCTTTATCCACTGTGCCATGTGTCCTTAAGGACATCTGTGTATGAATTTCTGGGTATTATAAACCTAATGTCTTCAGCAACCATTTTTTACCAGAGCTCATATTGCAATTTTTGTTGTTATTATCCCTTTTCTCTGGCACTCCTTATTACTGGTTCCTATATTGTATTCATTTCTATGCTTGGTTGGCTCAGGAAATTTTTGTGGCCTAGCATATGTACCGATTCCTTAAGTTTATGAATTTTCCAATGGTGTTTTTTGTCTATGATCTCAACCTGATCCCACAGAGGGCGGTGATCTCCCTTTTCTCTCCATATGCGGTCAGCCACGCCTGATTTTTTCACTCTCCTCGTGTTACAGCTTACTGGTGTTCTTGAAGCCTTACCTTAAGGGGGCGGTCCTTCTCCCCTTTATATTTCTTTCTGCAGCTGCACAGGATAGCGTGCACAGTCTTTAGTCATGTTCTCCTCTATGGGGGTGGGGGTCTTACTTGGGAGAGATATCTGCAAAGTGTCGTCTGGCTTTTGAAGGTTGTCCTGATCTTATATGGACTACAGATCCTTTTCTCTGATAAACCCCTTCACATAAGGCAGGCAGACTGTTTCCCCGAGTGTTGTTGTCCTCCTCTTGTATCCCAGTTTTTTGGGGCTGTTGCCATATGCCCAGGATAGTTGTTACGTTGTAGGGTACTACTTATACTGACCAATTCTTTATCTAATGTCTCTGGGTTGCCACTTATGACTTTTGCTCGATGTTGTAAGCAGTGGACGATCCCTTTCTTTATGCTGTATGGATGGTGGGAGTTGAAAATGAGGTACTGTCTGGTGAATGTCGGCTTACGGTAAACAGATGTCTTGAACCTATGCTCTGTTCGAGATATTAGAACATCCAGGAATGGGAGTGTGTTGTTACTCACTTTCTCCATCATGAACTGTTATTGAGTTCACATGGTCCAGTAGAACCTGAACATCTTCCTGGTGTGGCCAGAGTATGAAGGTGTCATCTACGTACCTTAACCATAGAGTTGGCTTTAGAGATATAGATTCTAATGCCATTTTCTCAAAGTATTCCTATGTATATATTCGCCATTGCTAAGCTCTCATCCTGTCGATATATGTGTGATCCCATTCCAAAGTTTGTTGTTTGTGTACAGAAAGTCAACATCTCCATCAGATTATCTATTGGAATACTGGTCCGTTCTTCTAGGGAAGAGTCAGAGGCCAATCTGTCTCTGACTACTGAGAGTGCCTCCTCCGTGGGTACCTTGGGAACAAACTCACCACGTCCAAGCTCATCATCTGGTTGTATAGGATGGGAGCATCTTTGATTATTTCCACGAAGTGGGCAGAGTTTCAGACATATGAAGGAGACTTTCCGATCAATGGGCCAATTATATCTACAAGGAAGCGACTCAGAGGGTGGCAGAGCCTTGGCAACTAACAATCGGCCTGAGTGGAATACCATCTTTGTGAATTTTAGGGAGACTATGTGTGTGGTAGCTTGGTGTAATGCTGTGATAACTGCCTATATGTCTTAGGTGCAAAGTGATCCTTGTTTTTGATTAGTATCTGTAGCAGTTTGCATTGTAGGATCCTTTTTTACTTTGCTGTAGCTACCATTGCTAATGAGGTCTTCCAGCTTTCTTGTATAATCTGATTTGTCCATCACTTCACTTGCATTGTCAGCCAGTAGTATGATGATGTTTTCGTTCCTCTGTAGGGATCCGATCGCCAGCCTCTCCAGTTTCATGATGTTTGACCTGGGCGGCTTGGCCTTCTCCAAGGTCTGTCTCAACTTCCATCTCAGTTCATCCGCCTGAGCCTGAGGGAAACTCAAGGCCACCTCCTTGACTCTGGTAATGATGTCCAAGTATGGCACTTGTCTGATAGTTGTGGCAAAGTTGAGACCCTTATTCAATACTGACTCCTCAGAAGCACTCAGCTGATAATGTCTGATGTTGACTACTTCTTTCATTGGTGGATAATGGACCTTGTGCGTCACCTTCTGATCTTTCAATCTGTTTAATTTTTGTACTTGGCGAGCCTTGACTACATCAAACAGGAGGATTTATCCAGGCCATTTTGGATCCTTTTCTGGTCTTCTTCATTGGTAATTCTGTTGAAGAAATCCTTGAGCCTCTGGGAGATATGAGCTTGTAGTCTCTGTTTTATCCAACAATTGTACTGGATTCTCTCTCAGAAAAGGGCGTGTCCCGCTTTTTCTGTGACCAGACAGGCTCTTCTTGAATTGACAGTAAGTCTTGGTGCCAACCTGAAAGGATGAGTTGTAGATCTCTGCATCGGTGTAGGAATGTCAGATGGTTTGATATTCGTGCCAGTTACTGGTAGGATTTTTCAATTTTGTCTCCATATTTTCAGTGTATAATAATAAGTAATAAGGAGTGCCAGAGAAAAGTGATAATAAGAATAAAAATTGCAATATGAGTTCTGGGAAAAAATGGGTGCTGAAGACATTAGGTTTATAATACCCAGAAATTCATACACAGATGAATCCTCAAGGACAGATGGCACAGTGGATAAAGGTGTTAGTTAGATCCAGTAAAAGGAACCAAAGAGTGTGAGTCCTATACCTGGTTAAGGCAGTGGAGAACTTGGAGAGGGAATTAAGCAGGAGATAACTGATGTCATCCATTAGACATGGCATGTGGAACTAGAACAGTCTACCCCAGCGAGTGAAATAAAGGGTTCAGTTTGACCTTCCAACCACCTGAAGAAGGCCGGAACGTACAATGGCTGAAATGCTGTAATAAATATGGCGACAAAGATTCGGACAATAGTACGAATAATGTAAATAGTGTACTCTTGGTGTATAACAGTTTTCACAAAATTTGATTGATTAGTTGATTTGTTTTTTATGGCTTATCAACCCATGTTGGTTAAGTAAAAACATATTCTGGATTATAAGAATAATTCTTTATTTTTTTTTTGTGAGTAAATATTACATTAACAATTTTTTTTTTGTGAAATAATGAGTTTTCAGAGAAACTTTGGTGCAAAAGGATAAATCTTCTAAATCTTTAAATTATTTTGTAAGTAACTAACAATTAACCATTAGATTAGAAATCAGATGCTGAACTCACCAAAAATAGTCCAATGTGGCTGCATAGACCCTTTCCCGAAGCACACTTCGACTCAGGTTATTTGGCAACAGGTCTCCTTGCAGTAAAGAAAGTCCCATTGTTAGTAACCTAGAGAGAGAAAAAAAATAACAATTGTAAAAAAAACAAATAAATGATAAACAAAAATCAACTTTTGCAATTTCACTGCAACATGAAGACCTGTTTAACTCTTTAAAGATTATGCAGCTCGTATATGGATCAATCAGATTACGCAGCTCATATATGGATCAATCAGATAACCTTCTTCATTTTGATTGTTTTTCTACAATGTTTTTTTCTATGCACTCTCCAGAATAAGGTGTGTGTTTTGTGTTAGAATGTTGAATATTGCTCTGAAGTGATACACACTTTCATTCTCATACACATCTGGTATGTGTGATCTGAAGATGTTGCTTATCTGACCTCTGCACTGAACATTCCCTGTACCTGCTGTGATGTGTGTCACTCAAGGGCATGACCCTCTGAAATGTCAAGTTTATCATTGGTTCAATTTTCCTAATTAACAATTGTTACAAGTAATTAAGGCCTAACATTGATCTGCTGATCATGCTATTTGAACAGAGTACATGTACAGATTCATTCCATCTTATTATTCTCTAGTATTGGTCACTGCTTATAATTTTAATAACAGTCCAAAATGGTTGGTGCATCTCCTAAATAGATGGTGATGAGGTCAATGTATTAAGAGAAGAGTACACTAATGTGTAGCCATATGTCAATATAAGTAACCAGGCGAACCAATGTTTATCACCAAATATGTATTCTATAGACATGCTAGAGAAAGCAAATGTACCGAGAAAGCAAACTTGTAGGGGGTAAAAAACAAGTTAGTAGAGACAGTGTAATGGTTTGGATAACATTTTGCTGAATGAAGAACATACCTTAAGTCCCAACATAATCAAAAACCAGTTGAAACACCTTTAAGGTAGGATTTCAGCAATAGCAATAGTGTCTTTCAACATGGGAATAATTTCAAGAAAATTAAGAAAACTACACTATCTTGCTACCCACCAGATCTCAATCTCATTGAGTACTTATGGGATGGGGTTGGACTTACAAGTACCCCTGCAGAAATTCCATCATCGGACAGGTTTAGACTCAAAAGTTCCCTTGCAGAATGTCCACCATGTAACTTGCAACAATTAAAGGACATGTTGTTAACATTCTAGCACTGGTTACCAGAGGAATTCTTGAGAAGTCTGGTAGTGTCAATGTCTAAGTTGGTGTTGTTTTGCGGCCATATGGCTAAACAACAACAATTTAGCCACAAGTCCTGAGGCTTCGCCTCATCAAAACACACACATATCCACAAGTCTGTAGCATAATGATAAAAAAAGCTCATTTATGCAATAAATATTTTCAACATTATCACTTTGTCAATGCACGAAAGTGCTGAATATTTTATAGGGTGAACATTATACAGTGAAATTTTCAGATCAAAATCCAGTTAATAACTATTTGTCAGTTTGCAAATTTATCAACTGAACCCATTACCTAGAATCTGATCAAATATTGGATTGCTTGGGGAAAGACTTTTTTATCAAGCTGAGAACATTTGAGTACCCAACCCAAGACACACACACACACACATATATATATATATATATATATATATATGAATGAGAGAAAAAGAGAAAGAAAGAGAGAGAGGGAGAGAAACAGAACATAGATAATGTGTGTGCATATCTATGAGAGTTACTGAAGAGCTATTAACTGCCACCAAAATAAAGTTCAACTTTTTTAAAGTGATTGAGAGTTCATGATGTAGTAATTAAAGATCTCACCTGACTCTGGGCCCCAGGGCAGCTGGGTGCCTCGACATTAATCCAGGTTGCTTGCCAACACTGATAGACAGGGATTTATGAAGAAGAGACAGCAAGATATTCACCTGGTCCACACTGCTATACCGTGCAATTTCAACACGCTCGGCCAGGAACTGGGAAGACAGAAAGAAAATTAAATAAAAAAGGTAATAGAAAATGATAAAGTTTTACACAAGAGCAGATTTGGTGGGTGGGTGCTTGGGTGTTGGGCTGCAATGATTGTTCTAGAGAGAGATAGAGAGTCTTATAACTGTTTCTATAGCAAAATTATAATGTAAATAAGTCCTTTCCAAGAAAAGCAAATGT
Source organism: Acanthosepion pharaonis (assembly GCA_903632075.3). NCBI lineage: Eukaryota > Metazoa > Mollusca > Cephalopoda > Sepiida > Sepiidae > Acanthosepion > Acanthosepion pharaonis. The sequence continues at coordinate 304,552 of CAHIKZ030001202.1, forward strand.
TGACGCTGATTTCAAGAAACACCCTAAAAACATATCGGTATCAAATTTAGAACAACTGTTTTTGTCCCTACTTCAAGAAACAATAAATTTTTGATCTGACCTGGATGAATTAAAAATAGAAAAGGTGGATACCGCCCTACCTTTGTCCAGATCTGATGACCAGCCACCATTGGCGGATTCGGATCCAGACTCTGATCTTCAGTTTTTGCTAGTGGATCTGGCCGAGGTTTGTCTTCTGCAAAAATGCCAAGTTTCTTGTCTACAGTCATTTGCCATGCCATTGCCATTTCACATAGAAACTGGAAGAAAAACAAAAAAATAAAGACAAAAATCATTTCATTCTTTTTATTTGAACCATAATAAATAAACCTTAAATTTCCTAAATATGAAATGTTCAAACTACCACAGCAAAACAAAAAAAAAGATGTCTGGTTATACTTCATTCTAACATTTGGGTTAACTTTCAGAAAAATCCTAATTTTAAGATTTCCTGTCATATAGTAATCAGCTGAATGTTGTTCAGAAATTTTATATTTTTTAAATTTGATCTAAATGATAAATATACATCATTGAATTAACAAGAAAGGGGATTATATTGAAAAATCCCATGCAAATGAAAACCCAGATCAAATGGCAGCCAAGAGAGCTTCCAATGCTGAGAATATGCAAAGACTTAAGGACCCTCAAACTCCTGAATAAACTGAAGGCCTAATTAAGAGCCCTCCACAGGAGCTCACTTAAATGCCACTTGAGAGGGCAGCTTTTCAGCTAGTATTGAATATATTTGTAGTTTAATCTTAAAGAATAATCTTTAAGATTAGAATATAAACATATTCAATATGAAACTAAAAGAAAATTTTATAGTAATACAGACTCAATATAGACTTACAACTTTGATATTTGATTAAATTAGACAAGTTTTCAAGATTTTTGACAGGATTTCTAATTCAAAATTATTTGGAATGTGCAAAAGTTTCCAGCATTTTAAAGCTAAAGAAACAGTTTTCCACCAGATACATTTTTGATTTTTCCAAAAAAAAAAAACACAGTATGCACTAAAAACTTAGGCACTTGTTCACATATAAATATAAAACCATTTTGATCACAATTCTGTATCAAGTTATAAATATATTATTTCAAATTTTTCAACAACACAAATATAAAAATAAATACTTTTCTTTGATCTTAACAATTTAATTTCTAACAAGTCTCAAATATTTCTTCTTGCATGTGCCGCATCCCTTCAGGATCATGGCTCTCCTCAGTTTCCTGTCCTTCGGAGCTCTTAATAAAGTTTGCCTTTTTACTATCTTTTCTAAACCCTTTTCTACTATCTATTTACACAAGCTCATTAGACAAGTTATGCAGAGTTTTCTCCTGTCTCTCTTATCTTCAATATATATCTTATGAGTATCAAATATTCTAAGCCCTCTTCCCTCATTATGTGCCCTACAAATTTCAAATGTCTCTTCCTGATGTTAAGTATAATTGTCTGTTTTGTTTCCATTTTCCCTAAAACTTTGTCATTGCTCACATGTTCAGTCCATGGTATTCTCAGTATCCTTCTGCAGAACCACATTTCTGTTTCTTCAAGTCTTCACTTCATCTGTGATTGTCCAGCATTCACTGGCATCAAGGATGACCAATATTACATAACAGTTAAATAGATCTTCTTTGTTTCTAATAAAATTTTCATGTTTCTTAATACTCTGCTTAGCATTTGGAACACATCTTTCACTATCCTAATGCACCTTTCAACTTTCTGTCCTTTGTTAAAAGACTTCCCAAATATTTAAATTATTGTACTCATTTGGTTTTGGCATCTCCAATTTGTAATTTGCATTTTCATCTCATCCTTTTGCTAACAACCATGCATTCCGTCTTCTTGCAACTGATATTTAGTCCTTTCTTCTCACTTTCTTTCATTACCTTCTGTAGGAGTTCTTGCCATTTTCTTTCTGTGTCTCCTATCATCTGTGTATCTTATGTTATTAAGATTGTGGCTACTAATAATGAATTCTGGTAGGACTTCTAATTCTCTCCAAATTGCTTCATCCACTGAGGACAGTTGGCAGCCTATAACAAACATCTCCATTTAACTTTTTGGAGATGTTATTGTTGCAGTAAAGAAAAGACTGTCAACTGATAGTAGCAACTGCAATAGACTTCTTGTTTCTCGGCCGCAACACTTGTAGCCAAATTGCAGTTCACACGATAGTCCGACATAACAGTCCAACACACCGTAGAAACAACAAAATGGGGTCACAAATCCAACCTTCACTTCTCACCAACAACAACGCCTGTTCGTTTCACAGCTCAAAAAAATCATCTCCTTTTATAAGTGAAAAACAACGACTTCTGTTCACCGAGAGAATTTTCTGATTGGTCATGCCATTCAGGGGAGGGAAGAACCTTAGCATAGCTTCTAGTCATTGATGTAAATTTTTGCTGACTACTTTTTGGTAATTTTTCTTTGGCAGATTGCACATAAAACACAAACATTTTTGGGGTAACTGATTATCTCTTTCACTACAGTTATTAAATTTTATATTAGATTTTATTCATTATTATATACTAAAAGTTGCATAAGGATTACACATGGTGGTGGGAATAAAGAAAACATTATGAATGCAATAATACTACCTCAATGCTAAAGTCAGCCCGGGCTGCCAGCAGCCACTCCCAACATGCAACAGCCACTTCCATTGTCCTTTCTGTGAAATTGCGTACAGGAATCCAGCAGAGTGCATGAAGCAGTTGTCGTTTGAGGTCTGCAAAAACAAAAAGAAATAAGAATCAAGAGTCTTGATTATTGCATACTTAAAAACACAACACAGAAATTACTTTTCAACTGTAAATCTGCTCAAACAACAGACTCAGCCAGTTTGCTTCTATTGAGACAATGCTTGAAAAGTTTGTAACAATGACAAATTTCACATTTATTTTCATTTTATTTAATAAACTCAAAATGAAAAAAAAAAAAAAAAAAAACAGTTTCAGGAAATAAAACCACAAGGTTGTCAATGGTAAAAGATCAAGAAAAGTGAACTGTCATTAGATTTAATAGAAACAGCCAAATCATTTGAGGTGGTGCCAAAAACTTTGTGGACCAATCCCGCAAGACAGTATTCTGATGCACTGAAATACTAATTGTGGAAAGGGAATCAGACTGAGAACTTTTCAACAGCCCCTGCCCCAATTTTTTTCTAAAACTTTAAGATTGGTTGTTATTATTATTCAATAATTCTTTATGGCAAATACTGAGTTTTATTTAAAGTTCTAAGATGAGGTGTTGCCATTATTTCATGGCTGATGAAAATTGATTTGTTGTTTTCAGCACAATGTTTTGGTTAGCCCATTCTCCAACCTTCTTCAGATGTACATGGCATTCAATAAACATTCTCTGAATGGTACATATGCCAAGAGGAATGAAAAAGCAAAAATGCTACATTTAAAACAAAATATAAAAAGATGTTCCATTATTTACATGCAAACTATTGTCTTCATCTTTGTTGTTTTTATCACATTTTGGCAATTGCGCCCTCTAGCTTTTCTTTAAAGTCATTTCACCCCAAGCAAGACACTAAGATGCAAGAGGCTACTGAGTGTGAAAGAGAATTAAAAAACTTTAGTGAGGGAAAAGGACAATAAAAGAATAGGTTTCAGAAAGACAGAAGATGGCGATAATGCCACTAAGATGCAGGGTGTTACTGGGAGTAAAAGAGAATAAAATCTTTAGTGATGAGAAAGGACAATAAAAGAACAGGATTCAAGAACACAGACGATGTCAATTGATGTTGCATTTCAACTTTTAAAGATTCTAGGTGGCAGGGAAGTAAGAAACTGGAAGAGAGATTGCCACAGGTGAAAAACAAAAAAAAAAACTAATAGAATATCACTTACAGTTACATGCAACAGTAAAACTGATGAGACCTAGTTACCAATCTAGTATTATCCTTAAAATCATGTGGCCGAGTCATTTGTTTGTCTAATGGCATATCAATTCCTCATGGGTCATTTAATGCCAAAATTTAGTTTTCTTGGGAGCTTTGAAATAAGAAAAATATGATATATGTTATTCTGCTTTCACAATTGAATACATGGTAGATGATACTCAGCTTTTGTGCATCTACATGTTTATGTGAACATAATTACTAGAGGCAGTGATATGTGTGTTTTATGTTGTTTTGGAATACAGTTTGATTTCTTTAAGAAATTGTAGGATATTATAAAGATTAATGTCATGAAAGAGTTCTTTTATGTTGGTTGTTTGGTAGTATTTAAAAAGGATTTAGCTGAAATCATCACAATTTGTTAAGTATGTGTTTTATTGTGTATAGTTCTTGGCATGCTGTACAGATTAGAGGTGGCTCTTGTTTTAGAATATAAGAATATGTTATCATGGATGTCCTATATGAAATCTAGACATTATTACTTAATCTTTCCTTGTTTTTAGTGTTTAATGCCATTCTTCTATGGTACGTTTGATGTTTGTACAATTTATTCTTTCAGTAGTCAGTCTATAGTTTCTGCCATTCTTCTTTGATAACTTTGTTAATGGTTGATCCAAATTCTGTGTAGGGGATCTTGGTATTAGAATAAATCTGTGGGGGGGAGGGTGATGTTTTTTTGGTTGCCAAATCGGCCATATCATTGTCCTTGATGCTGATATGGCTAGTTTTTTTTTCTTTTTTTATCTCATGACCCATAGGGGCACCATGTGTACTGCAGCCACAGTACTGGTGCTTCTTGCGCAAGATAGCTTGACGGAGAACAAACCCTCTCCAGGCCAGTTTTGAATTCAGATTTTTCCTTCTCCTAGATTGGTTGCCACCCAAGGCTATAAAACCCAGTCTGTCCTGCTATTTCACCCATAGCTGGGAGGAGAAGAAAAGGATCCATACCTTTCCCACGTAAGTGAATGTAATGAATTTGAATAGAATTTGAACTTGGCTCTCTGATTCCTCAATTCGAGCTACTATCTATTATTCTGCCATGCCTCCTAGGTATCCAGCAGGAAATGATATCATTATATATTGAAAAATATTCTATTCTATTTAGAAGTTTTATAATTAATGGGTTTTATCCTTTGTCAGTATTGGCATGGAGTCTCAATATATGATAATCTTTGTTTATTTGTGATTATAATATCAAGAGCCAAATCTATGGCCACCAATTCTGTGATGAATATACAGCAAATTGTTCAGAAGTTGCTTCATTACTTTTGTTTTGTTGTGTATGGCTGCACATCCCACTTAGATTTGATCTTTTGATCCATCGATGTAGATAGGAAAATAGTTTGGATAACCGTCAATTATAGCTTTTATTTTTTCACGGAAGATGATGGGATTGGTTATGAAAAAAAGGGGGCATTTTTTTCAGGCTTAGCAGTGTTTTCGGCTGCTTTATCAAGCAGGGTGGTGCCTTGGAGATGATAGATTCAGAAATTGTTGCTGGGTTTATTTTTGATTTGTTGAGAAGTTTGGTTATTCATAGGCTATATGGTTTAATGCATTCTTCCTTTCTATTAAACAGAGATGCGTATTGGGGACAGAGCGTGATGTGCAATTATTTGGGAAGGTGTTTTATAGAAGAGAAGGTGTTTTATAGAATTTATGACTATTTTTGCTAGTTATCTTCCAGACCATATCCCATACTTTTTGGGGTTTCATGTTTGTATCAATTTGGAATATGAAATCTTTCAATGATTTATGATTTGAGTTTTTAATTATTTTGCAGGCTTTAGTCTTGCCTTTTTTTTTTGTATGCTCTTAAGTTTTCCATAGTTGGGTTATTCTTTAATTTTCTTAAATTTGCTGTGTATTCTGATTGCTTTTTTGCAATCTATTTTTTGCTGTTTTTTGTTGACGGAAAGTATTTTAGAATGTTTTCTTGTGATATGTTAAGGAGGGTATTTGTAAAATGTGCTATTTGTTCTTCATTATTAAAATTTGTCTCTGGAGTCAGTGTGGATTTTCAAGCTTTTTCGAGTTCTTGCCAGTTGGTTTTGTGGAGGTTCCAACAGGGTTCTTTCCTACTGAGTTTCTGGTTTTCATTTTTTAGTATGATGGGGAAATGGTCACTCACATGTGTCATTGTAGATTAATCAATTGTAGTCTATATATATATATATATATATATATATATGGTGGGCTCTCAGATCATTAAATCAATGACTAAATATGTTCCTGTTGCTGGATGTAGGTATGTGCTTATTTAGTCACTAATGAGGCACAGTTGTTTTGGTCCAATAGTCTTTTGACTATTCTGCCTTTTCTGTTTAGTTTTTCTGCTGCCTCAAAGAATATTATGGCTATTGAAATCCCCCATTAGGGTTTTGGTAATTCTTTTATTAAATTATCAAATTCTGTCTCATTAAGTTTTATTGTTAGGCGGTCTCTAGAGTGAACAGAAGGCTATTGTTTTGCATAAGGTGGTGGTTGTTGTTACTGCAATGGCCTGCATTTTTGATTTCAGTTTGTATTCACAATGTGGGATATTGTCGTTGATGATTATTGATGCACCACCTGACACTATGTTATTGTTTGTTTATATAGTTGTTAGTTGTGCAGTATTTAACGTAAAATGTATCTATTTCTTTCAGATGGGTTTCCTGTAGGCATATTATTGCTGGATTATAGGTCATAGTCAGTAGTGTTAATTCATTAAAATTAACTTTAGCACCTCTTATATTCCACTGCATTATTGTTTGTCATGATTTTTGGTTTGTTTAGGGATTTAGGTTGATGGTCCTAAATTTGTTTTTAATCTGTGGTTTAGGATTTTATGTTTTGCCATTTTTAGCTTTGTTTTTGTTGGCAAAAGGGTAAAGATTTTCCTCTATTTGTATTTTGTCTAATGAATCAAATTGGTTTTCTCTCTTTCTCTCGAGATCCTGGGTGATAGGTATTCTGTTGAGTGGAATGGGGGTGGATTGGCGATCTTTGTGATTTGTTTAGTAGCATTAGTCTTTACGGAGGATTTTTTGCTATCTTTAGAAATGATTCTGACAAATAATTGTGTGAAACCTTCTGGTGGTCACAGCGACAACATGTGACAATGCGCTGTTGGCCTGTGGTCAACTCTCAGTTGCGGCGCGAAGCTGTAAGGTTTCTTCCACCAGCATTTTAGGGTTGACTCCTTGTCGCTGCCACCAGCCTGTGTCCCGGTCGGTCTGGTCATTCCCGGTTCGATGCCAACTTGTCGTTCCCAGCTCACTTCCAACGCCTGGTTACCAAAGTAACTACTTTGATCTCAAGTCTAACCTACCCACATTGTGACTTTGATCTTAGGTAAACGAAATCAATCAGGCATCAGGCCATAGTGCAAGCTGAATCTGGGATGGAGGTGATATCGCACAAGCGTAAGTAAAAGAAACAATAAAACAAAACCCAAGAGCTTCATGTATGTTGAGAAATAACAAATTATCTTTATCCGTCTGTTATATACAGGAGTGTGTTTTTCTCCCAGCCCATTTTATTGTTTTTTGACACTTTTGCGTTTCTTAAGCAAGTTTTGGTATATTAAGCCATTCGTCAATATAACTTGCTTTTGGTAGGAAGGCAAAGTCGAAGGACGTGGAATCTCTCAGTCAGCTTCTGTGAGGCAACACTCTGGTTCCCGCTACTTGAATGGTCTCTGACTGTCCGGAACTGAACTGCTAAACTGCCGGTTCATTTATATGGGTACCGACCAAAACCCAGTGTGGGGGCATGATGTGGCTTGGGTTCCTCGGTAAATCTCAATTCCCAACAAGAAATCTCTTTGTTCTTAGGCCAGGAAAATTAATTACTTCCCATTTTTGGAAGATTAATCACTTTCCATTTTGGGGGGGTTCTCCCTCGTCCATGAGGGGAGGTCGGAGGAGAGTTATCCTCCTAGACTCTTCCTCTCTCACATTGATATCTCAATACCAATCCCCTCAGTGGGTGTTAACAACTTCTCCGCCTTTCTCATTCATTCACCTCCGCCTATCACCCATGCTACCACTTGACCACTGATCTCTCGGCAGCGTGAGTGTGGCTAAACTTGCCTTCTTAAAATTATTACCCAGAATTTTTGTTTACAAAATTCTTTTTCTTTTTTCCATCGGCCAAAACCTCTGCACTTCCATTCATCACTGTCAAGAGCCTGCCATCTGGTTTCTCCGTGAAATCAACTTTTAACTGGGGGTCCGTGTTTACTTGAGAGATTAAATTCTTTATTTTCTCATGCCTTAAAATTCTCTTATCACCAGATGCCTTTTTGACGATGCAGTATCCGACGTTGACACCTTGATAAAGTAACAATAATACTTCTCTCCACAATTTTCTTTCTCATGCAAAAATTCTTACACACACCACATGGCCTCTCTTCGCTGGACCCAAGAATCAAAAATAAATGATATCTTGGAAAGATAATTAATATTGATTCTCTCTGCCTGTATCGCGGTTGTCTCAAGCCAAAATTTTTTTGTGACTGCCATGTGTCGGCTGGCTTTGTTTTTCTTTCTGAATTCTGTTTCACTTGGCGCGACATTCCCTTACCATGACATTAATCAATTTGACAGAATCCCACATCTCGCTTTTGGTTACGGATTTTCTGTCTTTTGCGAAAAGTATCCTTTTTTTCTTTGTAAATAAAATAAAATCTTTTTAACGTCGCTCAGTCTATCTTTCGATATAGCTCTTTCTCGCATTAAGTATTTCCTGTTTTTAATTTCTATGGTTAATTAGTTAGCCAATCACCATAGCTAAATAGTGTCACAATTGTTCTTTTACATTAATTTCACTTTTATTGTTCAAATTAGATTTAATTTCTTGTATATATTTGGGCCAATCATTTAGACTCAGTTGCATGAATTGTTTTATCAGAGTTTTAGATTTACCATTATTAGGATTAGTGTTTTGGTGATCTGTGAGTAGGTTATGTTGTTTCGATAATCTCCTACAGTTTCACATGCTTTCTAATAGAAGATGTTTTCTAGTGGGATTTATCATCATAATCCTTTTTTCCTTCTTCCATATCTCACATGATCTCGCATGTGCTAGGGTGGTTTTTGCTGCAGTTAGTGCATTTGTACACATTCTCACACATTTGTCACACACGGTTTTTCCATGACATGCATCCTTATGATGACCAAACTTTTGACAGTTATAACATCAGAGGGGGTTTGGGATATAGTGTTCAACCTCCTCGATGTTATAGCCTAGTTGACTTTTTTTTAAATTGTAGGCATATTGAATGTAAACACATAAATGTCTGTCTGTATTCGTTCTATCCCCTTTTTTAATGCTGACTCTTCTTAAATCAATGATTATTTGTTTTTTTTTTTAATTCAGTTTTTATTTCTTCAATAGAGCTGTGGGACAACTCTCTGATTCTTATCACCCCCCCCCACACACACACTCCACAAAGTATTCCATGTTTTATGGGTATAAACCTTGATCATTCTGTTATGGAATTTTTCATCTTCAGAAACGTGTCAGTCTAATTCTGCCTCAACAAATATTGCTCCATTTTTGAAGATTATACATTGTTTGGTATTACTTGGAAGAGATTACTTTTTGTTTTAAAAAAATGGAGAGAGTTTACATGAGTGAAATCTCTCTTCCTCTGATTCCAAGATAATGAATCTTGGGAATGATACTCACTCCTCATCGGATTCTATTTCTGCTCGATGACGCGAGCGCCACTCACTCCTCATCGGATTCTATTTCTGTTCGATGACGCGAGCGCCACTTGCTCCTCATCGGATTCTATTTCTGTTCAATGATGCAAGCGGCACTCATTTCTCATCTGCTTCTTTTTCAGTGTGCAGTCGCTCCGGAGTTTTTTGGAATTAACCATATAAGTATTATTTACATTTCATTCACTGGATTCCTCACCTGCCACACAGCCCCACACAGAGATCTGCCAAGGGGCAAACCCATTCACCTTAACCTATCTGGGCTACCCAGTCAGTATACTCACTCAAGTTTTGGTACCAAAGATTACTATTAACCTGGGGACATTAAGTTATTATCGTTCCTTCTTTGGCATGATTGACCCTACAAGCCATCACCTTCTGATTCAAGAGAAACCAAATAAGGGCGTGACATGACCAGCCGATTGATCAGATTGGGCCAATCGTCTAGCCCAGGTAAGGGCCAAAGTGGTAGGTTGAAATCACAAATATCTAAACCCGACTCTTGATGTGTTCAACCACTAGGATTTCATCCCCAGACATTATGGATCACCACCTATGGCAGGTAGCCACATTGAGAGCTTTTACTCCTCTGCAGTCAGCGTATTATGAAGTCCCAATTGACTGGGAAGAAGTTCATGTGGTCAAGGTATGAAAGAGGAGACCTCATTAGAGAAAATTGCCATGAAAATATTTACAAAAAAGACAGAGGGAAGCCACGTCATGGGGGTGAAAAATTGACTGAAGATTGAGCAAATTCCAGACCCTTCTTTGGATTTTATTGAATATATATTACAAGAGCACTGGGCCATATACATTGAACAAACAAATGGTCTGGTGAGAAAAATTTCTGGCACAACAGTGAGCCCACTAAAAACTGATTCAATATAATCTGTCCACTTTCAGTGGAAAATGAGAGACAGAAGAAGGTGAAATGAGTTGCTCTCATGGAGGTTAGCATCAGCCATATGCTGATGGAAGGCAAAAAGGGTTCCTTATAATTGCTGAAAGTAATTATGCTAAAGTTGAAACAGTAGAAATGACAATAAAATCAATGGTGAAACATTGATGTAGGTTAAAGAATGCCAAGAAGCCCATATAAACATGTAAAAGAATAAAATAATAATCTAATTAGATTTCAAGTTATTTTACTTATTTTGGGTTTATTTATTTATTCACGTTTCATTTGGTTTGTATAATAAAACCTGACATTCCCAAAACAAGTTATCATTTATATCTAAATAAATAAACGGCATATTCTGTCTGTCTATCTGTCCGTGTGTCTGAACCCCCACCCCTCCAACTCGGGCTACACTTTTTCTACATAGACATATTATACTTTTTAGGAAACAGGATAACAAGATTAAAAATCTGTCCTTCATGTTGCATTTGAACATCAAACATTGGAATTTGTATCTGAGTGAGGAGGGAACAGTTAAAAATTCAAATTTTAAAATAACTGAAAAAAAAAAAAAAAAAAAAAAAAAATTAGTGATTTTAAAATTTTTTGTTTATACTGAGTTTAAAGTAACACAAAAACTTTGTGAATTTAAAAACGTTTTGCTTTAAATTCAGTTTAAAATATTTCCAAAATTTTGTGAATTAAGGAAATCAATTTTATTTCTTTAAAATGCCAAGGAATCAGAGTTAAAGTGAAAGGTTTAGAGACATAAGGTTTTAAAATTCTTCAGGATTAGTGATTTCAAGAACTCAACTCAATTGAAAGTTCCACAGAGCTTGTAATTTGAAAAACTTAATTTTTGGTCTGAATTGGAATTTCAGCTGAAATCGGTCTTATGGTCAGAATTGGATGGAATAGCTCAAATCTGAGTTAAACTGAGGTTTTGATGTTCCATGGAGTGAGCTGAGGAATTTAAAGTTATTTCTTCAAAATTATCATTGCTGTTTTCTAAACTGAACCAGAGGTCCCTTTAGTTTAGTGCTGAAGTAATGACAGCCAGACAATTTGTGAGAACATGTCAATGCATAAAAAAATTGGGTGTTGGGATTAAAAAGAAAAAGGTCACTGACCTCTCATGGTGATTAAAAGTGCACAAACTTTAAACATTCCAGATTTAATGCGTTCAGTATCTGCAATAAAAGAAAAAAAAAAAAACAACAAAATAAAGAAATATAAATTGAATGGCAAGATGATAATTAACTAATATATAATTTACTTATCCTGTATTTCACTTTAAAAAAAAAAAAAAAGGAAAGAAAATACACCTGTAAAAGTGAGGAAAAAAAAAAAGCAGAAAATGATTTTCAACTTACCCTGGAAGACTCACATGATTGACATTTTTGTATAAGTATAGTAAAAATCTTAGCAAGATAATGTCTCTTTTCACAAAAGTCTACTTGAGCTTCATACCTGTAACGTCTCTAACCGAGTTCACAAAATTTATTCACTAATTATTACTTTTTCTTACCTTCCAATAGGAGTAGATAGAGTTGCCTATCATCCGGTTTACACTCCTCCCCAATCTTTCGAACATGAGAAGATGTTTATATCTCGTTTCTGGTTTTGGATTAGGTTTTCAGTTCCTTCTCTACTTCCACACTACACTTCTAACGTCTGACAGAGCTCAAAAATGTCATTCACTAATTCTTTTCTTCTTCTCCCCCAATAAATGTAGATAGGTTAACACTCCTCCCCAGTCTTCAGAACAGGAGTGGAGGTTTATCTCATATTTCCTGTTTAGGATTGGGTTTTTGGTTAATGACTGATTGAGCTCTGAAATTTTATTGAATAATTATTTTTTCTTCCCTCCTAATAGCAGTAGATAGAGTCACCTATCATCCGGTTCACACTCCTCCCCAGTCTTTTGAACAGGATTAGAGGTTTATTTCTTGTTCTCTGTTTAGGATAGAGTTTCTGGTTCCTTCTAAAATCTAATGCCACTCTGTACTTTTACTGTCTCCAATGTGGACATATATTTACTAATTCAATCTTGACCTCTTCAAGCCTAGAGTTAGCCATTATCTTTCCGGTGTAGCCTCCAAGAACTTCATGTCTTGCCCTTTCTTACCTGCTCAATCAACACTACACAGTAAGCCACTACCTCAAATGACTCTCAGGCCTTGTATTGAGTGAACATTAGTATAAAAACAAAATTTTAAATTGTAAAAAGAGGCATTATCATTCCAAGAGTTTGTACTATGTCTGAACTCATTATTGCTACCACAACATTTGAGCTTGTCCAATCTTCTAGGGGACAAACCATAAGATGAATTTTCTTTTTTTTTTTCCTAAAAAAAATGGTTCCAAAAAGAAAATAAATACAGTAAGTCCCAGTGTTATGACAGTCCTGACCTACAATGATTCATAGTCATGATGCAATTAATCTTGTCTCGACTCATGCCATTTGTCTCGTACATATGCAATACATTATATGGATTATATTTATGCCCTCCATGCATTTTTGTAGTCTTATGTTAACGTATGTCATAGAAATGCATTGTTATGCATTAGATTATTCAGTCAGTTATGTGCCATGCGTGATACATGCTTAGGCAATCATGTATCTTTCGACACATGACTTGCAAGGCACATTTTTTTCCCCGCAGTAGGTTGCCATTTCATTCTGTGGTAGACCAATTGCCATCCAAGGCTATAGAACCTAGTCTGCCCTGCTATTTACTCATAGCTGGGGGGAGAAAAAGAAGACTCATACCTTTCTCAAGGGTATTAGCACATAAGTGAATGTAATGGATCTGACTTGAATTTGAACTCGGCTCTCCGTTTCTTCAATCCAAGCCGCTATCCATTACTCCACCATGCCTCCTAGATTATTACTTTACTATATTGCATTAGCATTGGTCAGAAATGTAAGTGCTTATTTAAAAAAAAGAAAAAAGAAAAAAGATTGCTGATACACTCTGACTTACAAAGAAAATTACATTATGATGCATCATAGGAATGAAACTGTTTAAGTCGCAGATACCCTGTATACCAATTCCAAGAAACATTCATTCTAAACAATTTTAGAAATTACAGGTAAATTTTCAAGCTTTTCCATTTTATTTAAATTAAAATCAATACTATTTCCTAATGAACACCAAGATAAAACAAAAAAACAACAAAAATATCAGGTAAAATAATAAAAAAAAAAACAAGCTAACAAAGTAAATAAATATCTTTTTTTGCAGGTATAAATAACAGAAATGTCCATAATTCAAATGAAAAATTTACTGCCACACTTACTTTGTTTATCACAGTCTTTATCAAGAGTATCACACAATTTTTTGATGAGTTCTTCATCACTGTCACACACCTCTCGCATACCAGCTACCTGTAAAACAGAAACAGTTCTTTGACAAAACCAGAACATAATATTCGATACCAATTCCAAAGATAAGCAGAATTATTTAGTTTTTATTTATTATTCTTTACATCCGAGATAATAAACTCTTGAAATATTAAAATTAAACTCTGAAAAACAAAAAACAAAAAAAAACGGACGTTTAAGTAAGCAATGATTGACGAAAATGAAATATGGCTGATTTTGTTAGGCATTCAAGATGGAACTCATCACAGAAGATACTGGGAAAATGGTTGGGTTCCCTGTACTGGCCCAGGTAAGTACCTCACTCCTCCTGCTATCCTCTACTTTTATGAGAACCAGATCAGGCCTAAAGTGGAGTCTTCGCGTCCTTTTGGGTGACAAATTATTTTCCACCCTACAACCCCTTTCTCACAGATGAAATGTCATAAACCTTTCACTGCTCTATTGCTATACCCCTGTACTGCTTTTGGACTCTATCAATTTTCTTTTTTAAAAAGCTATATCAGCTACTAAGTTAAAAACCTCACACAAGAAAATTTGGAGAAAGTATTTTTTTTACCCAGAAATCTCACCTTCTTGTTTGTTTCTGATGAGTCAATTCAAAGGCCAATGAAAAGATTTTACTACATCTTATTTTATTTTTATCATTATTTTTAAGCAGGACTCATGATCAACTGGCCCTGTCAAATATATTGAATTTCAGAAATACAATCTATTTCCAACAACCTGTGTACCTCTTTTATTAGTTGGGAGATGTTGTTTTCTCTTCTTAATTCTTAACCTTAAATTATTCATCTACAACCACAATGTTACACTCTGACATCTAACAGCTGAATGAGTGAAAAACTGGTTTCTTTTCATTCTTTATCCTTAACTTCAAATTGCCCTACTTGACTGTAAACCCCATATGTCACAGACTAACATGAGGAAAGTGGTCTTTATAAATTAACTTTTTTAAAAAAAAGTATTTCACATTATATTCAGCCAAATGTGGCCAATAATTTTACTTAAGCCAAATTATCACTTTAGTAAAAGCATAAAAGATATTTGTACTTACCTGACCACTAAAGCGACTGCGCAAACTAAGAGCCGCCATAAAATTAGAACTGTCCGTGGTCACACAGTTCGGCCGTCTATCTAACGTGGCAATCTGAAAGCAGGAGATTTCTTGAATAATAAAATATATATCAATGGCAGCAGCACAAAAAATTTTCCAAATATTTCAAATCTTTCATGAATGATGGCTTAAGGAGCAAGCAAAATTATCATACTTCATCTAAGAAATCCAGACAGCTTAAGAACTTTTTTTTTCCCCCCCAAATAAATGACCATTTCTTGAAGATCAGAATGTTCATTTCTTGAATTGCAACTCTGGTGACCATAGTGGGTGGGGGACAAATATTTCATTTACTTACTCCCAAGGGTGCTGCTGTTTTGTTGTAACCAGCATAGTTGAGTACACTCTCTGTGGCCAGGGCAAGTCCACTGTGATAGAACAAACCTTGTGAGGAATGTTCCATTTTGAGCAAGTACTCAATAATGTGTGACCGGGTTGCATTTGGGGCCCACTTCATTGCTTCCTGAATGATGCCTGTGCTGCGTGCTGCAAAATCTTTTACTGTATTCTGGAAAAAAAAAAAAAAAATGATAATTCCAAAAACATGAACAAGCCAATCAGATCAGATAGTTCAATTAAAATTAATTCAATCAAATTAATTAATATAAGATTAATCAATAATAACCCAAGTTCAAACTTTCCTGCAAACCTTATTTGGTAATATTTTAAGATGATTTTAGAAATTCATGCAAACTGCTGATCTAAAATATGGCATGAAACAATTTTTTGTGCAGTTTGACAAATTATTTTACTTCAGTATTCTTTTCCTTTTACTTTTAATGCAATATTTGGGCTGATTGCACTGAGTGTTTTAGCAAATTGAATCAATGTTCATCACAGCTCTTTCATATTAGAAATACAGTTGAGAAACTTAATGGGAACATGCTGATTACAAAATGTACAGCAGAAATATAGTTTTGTTTGATGATGAAGATGGATCCTTTCCAGAGACCATAAATATTTTATTGGTTTATTATATTTATTGCAGGGTATATATAATTTTCTGTTTCAATTAAAATAAGTATTATCATTCTTCTTGTGTCATGTGTCCTTTCAGAATGTGGGAAATTATGGCTTTTCACAACATCCTATCCTTTGCAGCTCTAAGCAATCTTTGCCCACTTACTATACCTCACAGTCTCTGTTCTTCAATTCATTTACACAAACTCATTAGGTAGATTACTGAATGTTTTGCTGTCCCTTCAGAATATTGGTAATTATGGCTCTTCACAACTTCCTATCCTTTGCAGCTCTGAGCAATGTTTGACCTTTTACTATCCCTCCCAGTCTCAGTTCTGTCATAGGTTACTCCTCATTATAAATTCAGATCAATTTTAACCTTTTATATTTGGTAAGCATTTTTTTTTTTTTTTTTTTTTAAATGACTGGCATTTTTATTACAGCTATTTTACATAAAACTGATATGTAATACTTTTAAAAGTCATTGTTATTTTTCAGTGTCACTACTGAAGAGACAAGATGGTGTAACAGAGAAAATGGAAACATTAAAGTTAAAATTCCAACTGTTCAATTCACACTAATGCTAATTGTATTCAGTTTTATTGCAAGATATCATGAGAAAGGTCTCAATACTGGCATATCATGTTAGTCAAGATAGAAAACATGAAGAGATACTTTTCTTCTGTGGGTATTGTGTCAGTCTGTCACAAGTCATTTAGCAAGTACATGAGCATTGCAAAGAAAATGTCTTTGTCCTCTGATATGCCAGAAAGGACAAAGTCCAACATGTCACCTTAACAACATCTGTTTTTTTACAAGAATCACTGAATCAACTAAGACGCCATTAGACAGAATCTCTTACAAAGAAAAGAATACATAAATGGCAGGGCAATATGGATGTGTGCACATAGCATTAAGGGACGTGAAGAACCAACTGTCATCACTTACCTCTCGATCAACCATTGTGTCTCTCACTCGCAGCACGTAAGGTGTGTTTGGAATTTGAAAATCAGGAGCTTTAGCATGAGGATCCTGCCACAAGAAATCAACCATGTCAGAATAAAGCAAAATTGAAGACAAAAAATGCAAAGCAAAAAAAAACAAAAAAAAAATTGATAAAATATATACACACACACACAAAGTTCACCAAAAAATGTATACACACTTCAGGAAAAGATAAACTTGTATAGATAATGTAATACTAAATTTATTCAAGATTCCCCTTGTATTTATATTCTTAACCATCCTATTCAGAACTGTAAGAGACAGATTTCTTCTTGAGTTAAAGCAGGCATTGATGTTTTTGTACTTTCTTGCAGATACCAAATGAAGTCACAATCTTCTTCGTGCTTCACACTGGCCTGTTCAGCTGCTGTCGTTCACTTTTTCTGGATGTACCAATGTGATAATTCCAATTGCAAGATTTGTGTCTACTCAAAATAATTGTAAATGTGTCCTTGAAGAAGTTGATAGAATGAGGTATTGTATAGCCTCTAACAAGTTTGGCTTTTGTGACTATTGGCAGTCCTGTAATAATGTCTTAAATAAGAGTAAGTCTTTTATTCCTCTTCTCTTCACTCAATTTGAGGTGTTAACATCTTCTGATGATAAAGCAGAATATTTTGCTTGTAAATTCTCTTCCACTTCTACTCTAGACTCATCTGGAGCATCTTTGTCTAACTTTTCACTTAAAGCTGAGTCTCTATTTAATGATATGCATATAACTCCATCCATCCATTTCTGCTATCATCTTTAAACTAGATCCTCACAAATCATGTGAACATGATGGTATCCCTGCAATAGTACTTAAGAAATGTTCTCCTGAACTGGCCCCTGTTCTCTCTAAACTCTACAATAAATGCTTGCTGCTTCTTGTTTTCCTGCTTGTTGAAAATCCTCTTCTGTTGTTCCAGCCTTCAAGAATATAAGTAAACTGTCTGATCCTTCTAAATATCAGCCTATTAGCCTTTTACCAGTTTCTACCAAAATACTAGAGGCTCTAATCAACATTGAATTGGTAAAGCATCTCATCTTGCAGGATCTTCTTTCAGATAAGCAATGTGGTTTTCACTTCTATAGGTCAACTGCTTGATATTGATTATTGATGAAGGAGTCTATCAAGCTTTAACTAAGAATGGTCAAGCTCAGGCTGTGGCTTTGGGTATCTTAAAGGCATCAAATCAAAAAAATGAAAGTTGTCATGAATGGCCACTCTTCTAGATCTTTTTGCATTAATGTAGGTGTTTCCCAGGTCTCTTTCCTTGGACTTATGTTGTTCCTAATTTTCATAAATAACCTTCCTGATGGCATCAGTTCTCAACTCAGTATTTATGCTGGTGACAATTATTTACTGCTGTATTAGTAAATCTGATCACTTCGATAAGGTCAAATTGGCATCTTAAAAAAAAAAAAAATGACCTATAATCTGTTGTTAATTGGAACAAAGAGTGGATTGTTAATTTTAATGCCTCCAAAATGAAACTGCTCTCTTTTAATCATCTGAGAGAACCCTTTTTTTTATCTTCTGTCAGCATGGCCGATGCAAACCTGCAGGTAAGTGAATCATTACACCTTCTCAGACCAATGTTTTCTGCTGACATGAAGTAGAAAGAATATAATGAATCAATTGTTAAGTATGCAGCTAGGAAAGTCAGTTCACTGTGTCATGCTAGACAATTTTTCTCGCTAGAATCTATCTTACATATTTATAAGTCTACCATTCAATCCTTGCTTTGAATACTGCTCCTATACTGCTACTGGCATCTCAGCTTCAGTCGCTTCCACACTGCCATAACATAGCTTCCTTGTGCCTTTCATGCTAATTGTTCTGATGAATGCTTCTCAATGGTATTGTTGACTTTATGAATTTAAGTGCAGCACTAGATTGGCAGCTAGGTCTCATTATTTTACACTTGAAATGGTGAGAGATGTAACCATAAGTTCCAGGTTAACAATTTCTTCTATCACCCTTCTCACTTATGGAACTCTCTTCTGTCAACTTTGATCTTCAAAAATTCAAATGCAATGTTAATCGTTATCTTCTATCTTCTTAATTCTTCTTCTTTTATTGTTCTCTTTCCTTAATAGTGAATTTTTCTCATATTCTCTGTCACTCAGTAACATCTTCAGTTTTAGTGGCTTTATTGCCTTGCTTAAAAAAATAAATTTGGGAAATTATCCAGACCAAGGACTTTTCAGGACTGTCTTGTGTGTGTGTATGTGTGTGTTTGTTTTTGTATAAGAGAGAGGAAAATAGTTGTATATCACAACATATGTATTTCTCTGTTTGATAAAACCCAAGAGACCAAGATCTTATACCCACTTCTGCAGTCATTTCTGGGGATATTTTAATGAGTTTGTTATGGATGACTTTGCCAGTTAGCATTGCTCAACATGGTAGGTGTTTCATTTTAGGGATCCAAAGGAAACTGGCTAGGCAGAAATGAGGAGAATCAAGTGAATAAGTTGACTTTATTTATAATTGAAAAAAGAAAAAAAATGCAACAAATCTCAGGGTCAGTGGGAAGTTAGAGAAAAAAATTTATTATTCTTGGCAGATATTGAAAGAAAGAAGGAAGAAAATGGCCAAGAGGACAACCTGAATAAAATAACTACATTTAGAACATCAACCAAAACACATAAGGCATTATCATTTCACACATGTTCAAAAGGAGTCCAATAAATTTTTAAATTTTCTGTTGCTGTTGATACTTGTAGTTTAGCACAAAACTTACAACTTCCAATGACTTGGACAAAACTTGTAGGATATCGAGCATGGTCTGAAGCAACACTCCACTCCACAATAAATAAGGAAATCTGAAAAAAAAAAAAGAAAAGAAAAAAAGAATAGCAACAGACTAATCAGGTTGCCATTTCTGACAATAATTGAAAAGCATTAATTAAAAGGTAGAGTTTACATTCAGTGTACTTCACATTCAATAATAATAATAAATATCTTGATACAACAAAAAGCATGGCTCTCAGGGATTTTGAATCTAACTGAATGAAGGTATTAACATGTAAACATTTTCATGAAAAGATACTGCCACAGATTTGCTTTTGAGCTGTCTGACACCAACCAGTCAGTCATGTCCCCTATGGACTGATAAATGTCCATGACTTCCAGAACATTAAGGCCTGATTTCAAGAGTGACATATTTGGGTGGGGGGGATAATTTTATGAAGTTTACAAGATGAGGCAGCCAAGGCGACTTAGAATTCATATCTAGGTACTTTGATACTTGAAGACCATCTGAGCAGATTAGATTAGCCAAGCTGAAAGTATTTCTAACTGGGTCAAGTTTATACACAACTTTTAATCAAAACCTGTCACCATGCACATATGTCTGTGCTGCATGTGTCTAGTATAATATTTTCAGACTGGCTGTCATAATGGGTATATTGGGTTTTGTATATTTGTACCCAGCATCCTTTTGTTGACATGCTGCTCTCTTACACAACAATAAACAAATTACTCAGAAAACAAAATGTTTACTCATTGAAGTAACAATCCTTGCTGATATGAACATGTCAAACTATTAGAGAAAGGCTTAATGAATAAATATATATATATATATATATATATATATAAAGCGCTTGAAACTGAAGCATATCTCTGCACATGAATTGTCATCATAATTGGTGCTTCACAAATTATTAAAAAATCAAGCAAGCATAAATCTCACAACCACCTGGTGAGTAAAGCTTTGATGAAATGCTGAAAATGTCATAAATGGGAACATAAAGTACTATCATCATGATTTTGTCCTGGACAACTTTTGTATTTGATTTAAAGAAATTTCTTAACAATTTCAATCAGCTTTTTAGCAATTCTCAAGCATTTAAGAATTTCACAAAATTTAGCCTAACACTGAAAATCGTTTTATTTGATATCAGCCCTTTTTGAGATTTTTGTCTTTTGCCTGCTTTCATACCCCAAACATATTACCATCAGTTATGACATGTTGTCTTGCTGTCTTTTGAAGTTGCCACTTGAATCTTGGGAGTACTTGTAAAACAAACAAAACATTCCAAAAAAATAATCTAAGGCTAAAACCTGATTTTTCAAAAGCTTAGAATTTCAAATCTTATAATTGTCAGCTTCAGCTTAAGGCATACTAAGGAAAAAAGTTTCTAAATATTACAAGTATAGACAGTATGGACAGTAGGCTGAACACCTAAGATCCAAGTTATATAGGTTAAGGGTCAAGACAAAGAGTTGTTGTGAAGTGGTAAAAAAACAAAAAAAAATTTGTAAATATAGACCAGAAATTTGGGAATTTTAAGGTGAAAAGAAAATACAGAAAGAAAATTGTGATTCTAGTTTAGAAAATCAGAGCATTCTTAAGGTTTCAGCAATTTTGAAGCATAAAATTCAAAACAAACAAAACCATCTTGTTTCAATAAATGCAAATAACCTCTGTAATAGAACAGGAAAAGTAAATAATCTATGTCAGACTTTGGGGAAAATAAATAAAAAAATGTATGGCTGTTTGGAGTATTAGTTGTAACCTGTCTTTTTCGATCACAATCAATGGGACTACTGCAAAACTCCATGCACAAAGCATGACCACTAGACTCATCAGCGTCTGCAGCTTGTCTGATGTTCTCTCGCTCATGTTCATTTTATCCAGTGGCTGAGTTTTGGAAATTTGCATGAGAAACAAATTTATGTATTTTGCACACGAGACATGTATGAGCACGTTTTGTTCCAGGAAGTAAACTGTTTTCCCTTCTGCACTCCTCTCTGATCTCATGATCACATAAGTGACAGGAAGATGGTGGTTTTCTTTGATGGGTGCTTCTTTGTAAAGTTGGATGGGGTTCAGCAATCTTTTTATTTTTGCCCATAGGTAGGTTCTTTCTTGTTCTTGGCAGTATCATTGTCATCATTTCTTCTGGTTCTTCAGGTGAATTTTCTGACTCTGATCTGAAATGCAGCAGTAGCATACCCGAATCGTTCTCAGATGACATAACACTACTGTCATCTTCTGAGGAAATAGACCCATCATGAGGAATGTTGTGGAGTAAATATATGAACTAGTCCATTAGTATAAAGACCTCCAGGTCAGTGATAAAACTGCTCGGTGTCAGTCTTCAGATTAATTAATACTAGTGTCACAGTAGAGTAACCAAAGTATTATGTATTGAGAATCCTTATATGAAGTTCATTATATAAGTAAGAGTGTACTATAATAATAGCCATAGAATAGTGGTGTTATAATAAGGATGAAGATCTTTGATGTGACATGATATTCCATTGACAAGGACTGATCGGATGAGCCCCTCCTCTTTGCAAATATCTCTCCACAGAACATCATGCCATTGTCAATGAGTAGCACAGCAGATGGCCCTCTCTTGCAGAATAGAGACTCCAATTGCTGGATGATGCCGGCAGAGTCTTGACACAGTAATGGCCACCAGATGGAAAATCGACTAGGACCACAGTCCATCAGGGTCAGTTAATGCTGGTCTCTGTAATGGATTATATCAATTCCCACCCTGCTCTAAGTTTTATGCACATCCAGCTTTCCAACTTCCCAATCCGAATGGCTGCTTTTGAAACTTCAAATATAATGTGCATGTCACACTGGGATGCCCACTTCATTCATGGATGATTTGTCCATGAGCAGATTCTTGCTGTTCTACAGACGCAGCGCACACTGGCCCCATTTCTTTTTGAAGTGCACCTAGCCATCTTTGAGTCACCCTGGTGCGTTGATCAACTTGGGTCATGTGCAATCTGATGAGCCCCATGTCAATTGTTAGCCCATATTCCATAGCCAGTTGCTGGGCCAATGTCTTAACATTTTCTGACACAACCTTTGTGCGCACTCTTGTTTATCCAGACAGCATATCAGAAACCCAGTGATGTACACATGCTGAGTCTGTCTTCAGGTGAACCACAGTTGCCTTCGACTGCAACACCAAGTTGACACCACTCAACATTGCGTCAAGCTCCACCAAATTAATGTGTTTGTTTATGTGTACTGAGGATAGTCAACAGGCATGCTCAACCAAAGATCCACCACTTTCTACAATGACATTGGATGCCAGGGAGATTGCATCAACCCATATATGTTGACGTCCATTCATGCACCAATCTCCATGTGCTGGATCTTTCTGCACTATTCTGGTGATGATGTCAGTCAGCAGCCAAACCAAGAGTGGATCCCCATGTTTCATCATTCAAGACAGACATTACAGAGTTTGCTCATTGTTCCACAAATGTGGTTATCAGGGTGCGTTTTGCTCTGCATCACAACCACACCCTGGCAAATGTCCAGTTATTTTCCCACACAAGGAAAAGATCCTCCAATGGATGAATATGTTAGGCATTGGTGGGAGCTCACTCTCACGTCTCCATTGCAATTTACCCTGCAGACCCAGCACATGGATGCCATCCATTAGCTGCTCCGGATTCTTGCAAGTCAGTCCGAATTGTTCCAGGTGTACTCTTACACAGACCACAGGGTACACACTCTCATTGACGAATATGTCTTCAATATACAAAGGTGTGGCCCTTTGGCTGGTTTTATCTTGTGCGACCATGGCATTAATGATTGACTGCATGCTCAGCGGTGCCACATTGAGCCAAAACCCATATGGGTAAGGGCCACAAAGATTTGTCCATATGAGCTTGCAGACAGGCCCAGAGCAGATCCAGTACCGCGTCATCTGACCCTTCTTGTTGCCACTCCCTCAATTTTAGCACACAAACATCCACATGACCTGTGTATGTGTCAACATATTGATTGAGTTCCTGATAATCCATAATGGGGCATACTTGCAATACAGCCATTAGTGGAATTAGGCCCTTGGGGGTCTGAACTCTTCTTCAGGGTACAGAAGTAGCCAACAGTTATGTATCCAGGCTTGCAGTTCGTTAATGTACTTCTCCCTGAACTGCTTACAAAGTGGGATACTCTGGTATCTGATTCTTCAGCATGGGTAGTGTTTTGTCACCAGACCACTTCCACAACCCAAACCTTCCTGTTCAGGTCATATTCTGCATGAAAGTCAGGCTTGTTGATAGTAATGGCTGCGCACAAAAGTCGGTCAAGTTGAGAAAAGCTCACAGTGACACTACTGGTTACACACACACACACACACACACCACCTAATCACTTGATGGTTGTACCTCGGTAGCTTCCCATCTACAACGAGAACCTCAACATCAATAGGCTGCCCGTCACTCACACCAAGTTGAACAAGTCCGACCCCACAGCATCTAAGAGTCTCAGTGGCAACAGAGAGCACATCCACTTCCTTTCTCTTCCAGGAATGACAAAATGATCTGCTAACAAATGACTGTGAGCAACACATGTCCACCAAGACTGCACTCTTGATCCATTTGATGCACACAGTAATCAAAGGTAGCGCCTCATTGTTCAGGGAGCAGAGTGGTACTAAAGTCTCTTCCCCTGGCTTATTTCCCAGACAATTTTGTCACACCTGTAGCAGCATATTCAGGGTTTCTACTTTTGATGTGTGGTCCTACACAGTCCTCTGCAAAGTGATTAGCACTGATGCCATGATATCACATGAACACCTGGTAGGATGTTTTTGTCCCATCCTGTATCGTTTGCACCAGTGCAACTGCCAGACTGTCCTTCATAATTATCCATGCTCTAGTCAACAGCTGGTTAATCGCTAGCAGATCCATTTGGATCAAAGTGCAAAGAAGTCACTTCACCTGTTCTGGCAATCTCCTTATGAATACACATGCCAGTTCATGGTCACTCATTCTGTCAAATAATACCGCAAGTTTTTACAACTCCACCAAGTATATGCTGACTGATTCCCTGATTGGCTAGTATGAAACTTATTTGAGATAGCAGGAAAAAGGATTGATTGAGAAATAAATATCATTATTAATTGAAAACCTCAAGTCTCTGGACTTGAATCATCCCCTAAAAATTCTTAGCTTTCCTTTGAAAGGCTCATCATCCAAATGAAGAATATCTGCTTAGAAGTTAGCAATCAACCATAGTTCAAAATGACATGGCATTTCAATTAGGAAAGGGATAATTCAATACCATGATCCTGACTGAATAATTGAAAGGTTTTATATTTTTAAACAGGCATTTTTCGTCACTATTTCTTTGCTTGTGACCAAGTACATTCAACTTTAAAGATGTTTCAATCAATTCCGTCAAGAGACTTCATCAGATCTAAAATATACAACACTGCTGGATAGGCCAACTCTTAATGAGAAACCAAACCAACATAGAATAAAATTTGTGGTTCTGAATATTCAAGAATTGAAGATAGTATAAATATAGGTACCTCCACGAGATCGCTAAAAAAAGAGCATAGCATGATGAAAAAGACGCCAAACTTGACGAAAACAAAATTTTATCGTCTAAATGTTTATTATTAAGAGGAAAGGTCAAAGTATTTTTGGGGTATTTTTTTACATTTTTTAATCGTTCCTAGCACGTCCGAAATTTTCGTTAAAAATCTAGTTTTTTTTGAGTCAGCAAAATTGACCATTTTTTTCCATTTTAAAAAAAACTGGAAATCTGACTTTGAAATTTTTTTAAATATCAATTATCATTTTTTCAAAATTTATTTTAAGAAAATCAGAAATTATAATGTTTATTTAAAATATTTTGAATCAAACTTAACTTAGCTTTTGTTCCAAAAAGATGTAATTTGAAAATAAAACAAAGCAGGTCATAAACTTTCACGTCTCTTGACATGTGATGAATGATATATTTACGAATTCCATGAGGCTAATTTGTTCTACGGAAGGAGAAAAGTGAAATAATTTACATTTACGTGAACAAATTATTTACCCAGTTATTTTTAACGAAAACTTTCAGCGGTCTTATTTTTTTTTTTTTTTTTTTGTACTTAGCTTTCACCTTTACGTTTATGATGCTTTATGGGAAATATATTGTAAAGAAATTAAAATAAAACTGTTAAGAGTGACATTAAATTTCATATTTCTTAAGAAAGGTATCTAATTAATTTATAGGTACTTTTCTTATGAAATTTTATCAGAATTGTACATAAAATACTATAATTTTATGTACATTTATTACATTCTACTGTTATTTGTATTTGCATTCATTTTATTATTAATTTTGATATTTCATTTATGGAAAAATGTCGTAACTGAGATTAATATAAAAATAAGATCATATAAATTTCATAAGATGATACTGATACTTGTAGGTACCCTTCTCAGTTGAAATTGAAAAATCAAATTAACTTCTCCACACGTGTTTTAGAAAAAGTAAAGGCCTTAACAGCGGAGAACAATGCTTAACTCAAATAACGCAACTTAATTATATTCTGGTTGGTCTTCCGTATTTTATAATTACAGCTCAATTATAAGCACAAAATTACATTTCTTAATTACTGCGGATCTTCTGATTAGTCAAAATGATACAATTTACAACGCACTAAAAAAGATCTATCTCATAAGGACACTTATGAAAGCTGATCTGACTTTTAACTAATTTTATAATATTTTAACAACTTAAATGTAAAATCTATTATAATTAATGAAATAACAAATAATTGTATTAAAATTCATTTTCATCGAAAAAATTTTTTGCTTTCAGAAAATATTGTCCATATTCATAAAAACAACTAAAAGCAAATAAAAGCATTTGAAATTAAATAATATCTTTGTTTTATTGAGTTTTGTATGTTACAATTCAGAGCTGATTTTCAGGTACTGCGTATCCAATTAAAAAACAAAAAAAACATGATTTGCATTCCTCAAAGCCCTGTGCTTTTAATTATTGTAATCACTAAAACCGATGCGATCAATTTCTAGCGTTTTCATAAAATTAGTTATGGGGGTAATAAATATTTTTAAAAATATTTCTACCATGACTTTCATAAAAAAAACATATTTATAATAATTTCGATCATCTGTGAATAGTTTCTGAAAGTTTCATTAACATCCGATAATTATTTCTATTTTTGCACGATTTTTCAAATTAATGTGTGTCATACCAAAAAACGTGCTAAAAATTGTCTATGTTATTTACTAGTTCGCTGATACAAATAGAAAAAAAGGTTTTTTTTAATCAAAATTTAGAATGTTCTAAAAAGAAGGAAAATTTTTTAAAAATAATTAAAAAAAAACTTTGGTCTTTCCTCTTAATAATAACATAAGCATTTAGACAATAAAATTTAGTTTTCGGCAAGGTTGACATCTTTTTCATCAAGCTATGCTCTTTTTTTAGCGATTTCGTGGAGGTACCTATATAAATATAAATTATCCAATTTTGGCAATCGTTTATATCTTCTTAAGGGAGTACTGAACTCATAATGACCACTTTTATAGAACAAACAGCTAACAACTAAACTACAGTGAGGAGATCTTTATTATTTACTGAGTGAGATGACATTGTAAGGATATTGTAATAAAAATATGCTACTACTTAGATTTGTACAGAAAATTATTTTCTCCCAAAGCTTTCCTATTTTTTTTATGACTGGACCAATATATTTAAGTAGTGTTGAAAATACATTGTGACTGAATTATCATGAGAAATATGTAAGCCACACAAAAAAAAAAAAAAAAAGACACTGACCTGTCTACTAATTCTGAGAGGTATTTATCAGCTACACACCGGATACTCTTGTGGACATGGTTGAACTTGACCAGCAAGTATTGAGCATGCCTCTCTAACTCTCTTTCACGTTCATCAGTCTTGGGCTGCAAAAGTATAAATAAATAAAATATATATGTGATGTATATCTGGTCAGTGGACACAACAACATGTCTTGGTCAACAAAGAAAATATTTAATAGTGTACATGTGAGACTTTGAAATAAGCTCACCCTGAAAATAGACAGAAAAGTTCTGTTTTGCAACATAGATGAAATATTCTATTATCAGAAATGGTGGTGTTGGCTGGCAAATTGCGACTGCCAATTTCATGTACATTGATCATCTAATGATTGTACCTCTCTACGTTTATAAAATTGACAGTCACAACTTGCCAAACCCCACCATATATAAGTGTGACACTGACTGAAACACCCTCTTAGAAGATAAATTCTTTTATTTCAGTTTTAAGTGTTTTCCGTTTTAATGACCAGCAGTAAAGTCTGTGAAATGGGATCTTTAAAAGCAACCACCCACTTGCCCAAAAGAGAATAAAATAATAGATAAATAAAAACTTTTGAGAATAAATGACAATGAACTAGATATTGAGGATTTCAGAGTTGGGAATGAAAGTAGTTTTGGACTGCCTTTTGGTGAGTGAGGAGACTGTGCCTCAAGGTAATTCTGAGGTTGTCCAATAAAATTGCCAGCTGTGAGTTGTGATCGAGAGATGGGCTGGCTGAGACATGGTAAGAGAGAAGCAAAGTTCTTGCTGGTAAAATGAAAAACCTAATCTAGGTTTAGGTGTCCAAATGATGAAAAGCCGACAAAAAGACCTACACACACACAAACACATTATATATCCAAATCCAAGCTCTTCTCATTCATATTGGAGGATCTCTCCTTGACTGACTATGTCTTCAGCAGTGTAGCTGTACTCAACATGCTTTGTCAATTGTGGGTTGATGAGGCTATTTATCCCATAGTTTGGGTGGATGACTTGACTCTGGGATGTCATCCACCCTTTAACAGCTCATTTTTTTTATGCTACTGGGGCTCCAATTATATGTATATATGTATGTATATATAATAATAATTGCACTGAAGAAATGCAACATTCCTTGTAAGCACTGAGAAGAATGTGCATCTGATTGCAATAATTGGAATGAGTCTGCTCGGAGTGCAAGGTGTCACTTTGTGGAGGAGAAGAGGAGGCACACAAGGCTTAAAAGAGATATGCATAAAGGCGCCCCTATTAAACTGCTGAAGACACCAGCAGGCAGCTCAATTTGATGTGTACTAATTGTGGTAGAGTGTGTTTGTCAATGGATGGTCTAAGGAGTCACTTGAGAGTGCACTGACAGAAGGTGGCAATTTGACTATAAAACTGTAGACATCCAGCAATTGAAATGTGATATTTGTTGTAAGATATGCGGATCCAGAAGTAGTTTTATGCAACATTTTAAATTGAATGATAATGTACCATTCGCTGTTGGACCTCTTAAGTGCCCTGTTTGTGCCAGAGTTTGTGGGTCTCATGCTGGGCTAAAGAGCTCCATTCGTTCAGCACATCATTCTCAAAAAAGTTATGGAGTAATGGCTGTACTCAGACATGAGTTGACAACCAACATATATAATAATAATAATGGCTGCTTGTATCTGAGTATGCCTGTCTACTAAGGTGACTAGCAAATCCCTTTTGCAGACGCCTGCTCAGGCACATTTACATTTGCTCAGCATCTGCAGAGCCCACCTGTAGTTTATACTGCAACTATGCTGAGCAGACCTTAGTTACAATTTCTGGTAGAGAGTGCATTATCTGGCATGATCAACAGTGTGAACAAGGCCAGTACACTCAAACCCTCGGTCATGATTTGTGAGTTTGTGCTAGCAGAACCATCAATGGTCTCAATTAGTTCTGTCTACCCAATTTCACTCACAGGGCTTGGATCAACCCATGGTATGGTTTTCAGGCACTTTCCAAAGGTGCCACATGTTATGATCACCTCCCTAAGCCAATAACATGAAGTTACCTTCCTGACAAATCAATCATAGGGAATTTCAAACCGAGGTCACATGATCAGAGAATATGTATGTATATATGCTGGTCAAACCACATAATAAAGTCCTATATTAGATTTTGTTATTCAAGTCAATGTTTTCACAATAAAATTAGTATTAGTTAAGTGTTGTTGGGAAAATGTTCAATTTATATTTACGTTAAAATTAATATAAATTTCTATTGGAAAGTGTCAGGGGAGAGTGCGATTTTCTAATGTTATTAGATAATAAATTGATCCCCGTTACTACATTGTCATATTTTATTATGCAAATCAATACTTTTTAGAATGAAATTGGTATTAATCAATATCAATAAATTTACCAGAATACATGCGAAATTCAGTTAATAATAACTATTTTCAGGAGAAATATTTATAGTAATTTATTTATTGGTATGAGATTTTATTAAGCACCTTTTCAATAAATATAGTATAGTTATTTGTATTTAATTTCAGGTCTATGAACATTGTAATGGGTCATAACAAAAATATAAGCTGAAAAGAGACATTGTAAAGACATTGAGTTGATGTCAACACAACATTGAGAATTCTGTAAATCTTGAACAAAAGATTAAAAATACAATCAAAAATGAAATTGAAAACATTGGCAAAAACAAGAAAGGAACTCTGGTTTGCTACAAAATAAATCAGAAACATTTTGAAAGGGTAACAAGCAAGGAAAGTGGATTGACCAACAATATTTGAAGAAGTTGGCATTTCAAATGTAAATGCTGAAAAATATTAGCTGAAGACATGAAAACAACGAGGAAATATCACAAAGAGAAACACATAAATTAGACCAATAAGTACGAAAAACTGATTTCTCAACAATCATTTTTAGTGATGAATGTCAAGCTACATTGGTTGGATCCGATGGCTGAGCTAGGGATTAAATCCTTCATAGAAATAATCATCTAATACAATTTAGAAGACAACAGTGGGAGAGGTTGAGTAATGTTATAGGTTAGTATTGTAGGCTGTAAAATTATGTACCCCTTTAAAGTTAATGATTATATTAAGATAAATATGGATAATTATTATAAGATTTTTGACAAAATGTTTTTAGAATGGTATTTGAAGGTTACAAGCTAAAGAGAATAATCATGCTAAACAATCTACAAAACTATTGCTCACTTTACCCTTAAAAAAAAAAAAAAAAAAAAAAAAAAACTTTCAAAGACACTAAACTTTTTAATGATGAATCATGTTTTTTTCCCCCCCATTTGATTAATATGTAGAGAGACTGGGATGAATTCCATCTGAAATTCCATTTGAAAGCCTTTTTTTTGTTGTTTTTTAAGTGTCTTTATTGTTCTCCAGACATTTTTGCTTGTATATGGTTCCAGTTCTTTTTACTGCGTAATGTTAAAATTGAAACAGTAGAAAATGCATATGTTTTTAGAGGCTACGCTCTGTGTGTGTGAGAGATATGTTGCCCATAAGTTCTGGGAATTTGAAGACTGATCAATCTGTTCATCTGTCAAATGATCCAGAATTTCCTGTGTTGCACTAGAAATCTCAAATATTTCACAAAATCATTCCACAAGAAAAAAAAATGGTAAAACATTCAAATTGTAAAAAAAAATTAAAGGAAAAAAAATCTTCAATAAAAGCTTTCTCATATATTTATATATGGCATCAAATGTGTAATTCAGTCAAGAGATTAAGAAAGAAATTCATACCTTTTCTGCCATAACATCAAGAAACTTCTCAAAGACTTTGTGAGAAACTACAGAGAGGCATAACCACATGTCTGGAAAAGAGGGGAGAAAAAACTGAAAATAAAAAATTCATAAAAAAAAAAAAAATTTTGTGATCTGTGAAGATGATTTCATTATAAATTACTCCCCGACCTCCCACTCTGCATTCCCAAATCAGATAGTGCTTGCCAACTGTAAGTGATTCCACAGCATTCAACCGATTTAACTAGCCTTAATGTACAAGGGAAAGTCAAACATTATCCGCACTCATAACACAGATATGTACTCCATCTAAGCTGCGTTTAGAAATATCAACATAACAGAGATATTGCCTTTCCTTCCCCTTGTAAATATCATGTCCTAACATCCTGAAATTATTTGAAGCAAAAGAACTTTAAACTTGTGGTCTGAATAGTTTCAAGAAAAAGGCAAGTGAAATTAAGATGAAAGAAATACAAATCAAAAAAAGATAATGGTTGACAATGTTTCATTTAATCAAAATTCATGATAACATTTGCTACAGCAGTTTTAAACTTTTGCTAGCAAAAATACATTTATAATTTTCACTTTTTTTTTTTTTGGTACAGGGAGGATTTAAGCTTGTTTATCACTTTATTTAAATAATTTACATAGCATCACATCTAATTGTGTTGTCTACTGTCATGCTTATTGTGGATTTTTTTTTTACAGCTTATCAACCCCTTGTAAATTATTTAAAGCTGAAACATTTTGGATTGTAAGAATAATTCTATTTCATAAGTGAATATTACATTAATATTTTGGGAGATAACAATGATTTTTTTCTGATACAAGCTTTACTATTTAACTCATAGCTGGAGTGAGAGGAGCTTTTCCCAAAGGGTATTTGCCATTAGGTGAATATAATGAACTCAACTGGAATTGACTTTCTGATTACTCATTCCAAGCCACTATCCATTATAACACCTGCACATCTTAGTGAACCACTGAGAAGAGCATAGAATAAATAAGAGAAACATTCCTCTTAAAGGTTAATAGTAAAGGTCCACAATCTCTAATTAGTCATGATTGGTACTCAAGAGAAACCACATAAGTAAGCAAGTACCCCATCCCAGATACATAGATTGTTCCGGTCAGAATAAATAATCCAGTCATTTTTACAGGTGTCATACATTAAAGAAAAACAATGAACATCATATAATACGATTAAGGTTTTCACAGACAAAATCTATCAATATTGCTTGAGATTTTCAGATGGGTTAGTATCATTATACCAATAATTATCTGAATCAATATTCTCAGCATTATTTTTAATATCAAAACATTTCACACAAATGCCTTTGACACACTTTTCTTTTCGATGGATTTTCCAGTATTGGTTGTCAACAAGTTCAAAAGAAGAAATACTCTGAATTTAAAACCATAGAGAAAGCAACAGGAAAAGAACTATCACTATCCTTTGCCGAGAACAATAAAACCAATAACGCTGTAGAGAGACACAATTGTCTATATTCTAAAGAGACATGGCACTTGACAAGAAAGATTATAAAAGCAAAAATGAGTATATGGATTTGAATAACTTATAGTATAAAAGCTTTCTTCCCCCACCCCAGAAATTCAAACTTATTTGCCTCAAATGATGCCATGTTTGCACTTCACACTACGAGAAACCCTTTTTCATTACGACTGTGACTGGAGATAAATGAGGAGTTATAATAATAATAATAATAATAATGTTAACAAAAAAAACAAAAAAAACAAATATGAATTTTACAAATTCATGCCAAGAGAAGATTCTACTGGCACTCACACCATGGGACATGTGCGATCAATCATATGCATGAAAGCCTTTTATCTCCCATATGGAGATAATTCAGCTTGACTCAATGCCTTTGATGATGAGCTGGTAGATGGGATTTCCATCAACAAAGAACAACTTCATTTGGTTGTCATCTTGTTCATCCAACTTGATTGCCACATATTGTTCACCTATTTCTCAGGAGCATCAACGGTTTGTACAGCAAGAAGCAGCCAGTGACCTATATAGCTAATATTACCTTTATAGTTAGAACTGTACCTGTATAAGCAAAAATTTAACATGGATGATGGATCTGGGTCAACTGGACAAATATATGACTATCCATTTTTCAAGATGGACTGATTTGTTTTTTTACGGGTTATCAACATTTGCAGATTATTTAAAGCTAGAAAATTTTTTTTTTAGCTTGTAATAATTTAGAGGGGGAGATAATAATGATTTGCTAATAAAAGTTCTACTAATTAACCCATAGCTGGAGGGAGAAGATGTGTATTCATAGCTTTCTCAAGTGTATTTGCATGTAAGTGAATATAACAAACACAACTGGAATTGGAACTCAGCTCTTTGATTTCTAATACAGAGCCATCATCCATTACACCAGCCACACATCCAAACTTACAGCCCCTGGTATTCCCAAGCGGTCAGCCATCTAGGTACTGACCAGGATCAATGTTGCTCAACTTTGGTGGTTGTACAAAAACTGGCATTTCCATGAGATATGGCTGTAAGCTCGCCTTTTCAAGATTGATAAAAAAATCAGGGTGTACTTACTTGCCTTGTCCTTGATGATGGTGTTATCTTCTAGGTAATGAAAGAGTCCTTGGAATGACGTGGGATCTGTGGAAAATGTTACTCTGCAAAAGCAAAATTATTGAACAAAATAGACAAAGATGCAGAAGGATAAGAAGCCATTGTCTATGCAAAGACTTTACTGTCTCGCCAGCAAAATCACTTTCTTCTATAATACCAGGGGTCAGAAAGTTTTCAAAGAGAGTGGGCTAGACATCTATGCAGTGTCACAGAAGTGGGCCATGATATCAAATATACCATAATAAAGTGTCTTGACCCCAGATCGCTCTGCCCAGAAATCTGCCTTGGTCTGGAGTTTTAAAGAAAAAACAACAATGTTAACGCTATATTATTTAAACAATGTTTCTTATTTTACTGCAGAAATAATAGGATAACTAAAAAACACAATCTCAACATAAAAATGCAAATTCCTTAATACAAATGAAATGCAGTTATTTAATATTTGTTTCTGCTCATTGTTTGATAACGTCTCCATATCAGGCAAAATATTTGTTGATGATCATCAAAGTGGTTATCACCCAACCTTATTCTTAAACAACTTTTAGTATATATCATTTTTGAAAAAAAAGTTGTTCGCATGCATATGTACCTCCGAATAATATCATCATTTTCTCATTATTCAACAGGATTTTATATTTTCCACTTGGCAAAACACGTCTTGTAGAAGGGGATTTGGAATTAAAATTTGATTTTAAAATTTTTTCGCTTTGTAAGTTAATTAACTCCAACTGATATTTTTTCTGACACTTGCTTCACAAATTAATTAGTAATTAGTGTCCAGGTATTAAGTTGGCAGGCCAGACAAAAATCCTTCACAGGCTGGATGTGGTTCAAGGGCCAGGGGGTTGCCAACTCGTCTTCTATACCAAACACAGAGACACACAATAAATTAAGAATTATTGTTTGTTATTTAATTGGAATTAATTTGATTCTAATGACAGAGCAAAACACTTCATCAAAACAAACCACAAAAGCCCAAAAGAAATCAAAATTGTATATAAATAGAATGTCAATTCAGGATGACCAAACTGTGCTACAAGTTATAAATTTGGCAACATAAGAAAGACACAAAATTTTTAATTGACATTCTTCTCATTCATAGATCAAGTTAGTCCAGCTTGTTCTTGGAAGTGGCCCTGAAAGTTACAAGCAGCAATATTTCAAAATTTAGTAAGACTGAACTTTCAAAAGTTGCTCAATAAGGTTTAATTGATGATTATAATCAGATAGAATAGAAATGAAGATTTCCAAAAATGCATTTACTTAAGGCTCACTTAAGCTTCTCAATAATTTTATATTAGTTTTATTATGATAGTGAAAAGAATTGAAGTCTTTTTGGAAACGATATTTGCAAAAGATGTCGTCCAAGATGAATAGCAGATTGAAAATACCTGAGAGTCTCAAGACGGAAGACTGATAACAGGTAAGTACACTGGGCAAAGTTGAGTCTATTGACCACTGGAATGATGTCGGCATTTTGGTTGAGCAGACTGCAAATACTGGAGCGTAGTTCATTCAGATCTGCCTGAAAATTCATAAAATATTCCAATCATATTTCAAGTGTATGAAACGTTTCTATGAAGTTAGGGGAAAAACAGTTTGCATGGCCAAGGATAAATACAGAAGAATAAAAAATAGAGCAGTTTAACATCATCGAACTTTCATCAAAATAAACATTTAACTTTATTTGAGAGAAAATATTTTTTATTCAATAATTTTCTTTCTTTTTTTTCCCCCCTTTTTTGTTGCATGAAACAAGGAACTTTATATTATGTTTTTATTTCTACAGCTAAGAAAGTTGATTTGCTGTGTTGTGCTGAACAGTTTTTCTTGAAAGAATCTTACATATTTATAAATCAGCTATTCATCCTTGCCTTGAAATATTGCTGCCACATTTGGTCTGAAGCTCCTTCTATATATATAGAAATTCTTGATAAAATCCAAAGAATTTGCAGTGTTATTGGTTCTGATCTGGCATCTTCGTTTCAGTCTCTTTCCCATTGCCATAATGTAGATTCCCTTTTCCTTTTCTATAAATAATTTCATGATAATTGTTCTGATGAACTTTCCATTATGGTAGCAAGACTTTATGAATTTAAGTGTAGTACTAGATTGTTGGCAAGGTCTCATCAATATGCAGTTGTCTAGATGTAACCAGAAGTTCCATGCTAACAGTTTATTCTATCACACTTCTCGCATGCGAAACTCTCTTCCAGCTTCTTGCTTCCCAGTCAACTTTGATCTTCAAAAAATCCAATGTCGATCGTTATCTTCTGCCTTCTTAATTCTTGTTTTTATTGTCCTCTCTCCTTAATAGTAGTTTTTCTCATATTGTCTAACACTCTGTAACCCCTTGCATCTTAGTGGCTTTATTGCCTTACTTGATTTTGAAAAAAGTTTTCAATCATTCATTCATCTGATAGATTAAAGCACATATTTGCAAATTTGGTAGATCACTGCACAATAAATAAATTCAATCCCCTGGGTTGGATCATTCTGACTCAGACTCAGTGGAAATAGAGCAAGCAATAACCGACCAGTAGTAATTAAGAACAAGACAAGATACCCCTTGACATAACTAGAAGAATGGGAACAATCTAACTCCATAGATTAAATAAAGGGTTAAATTTGAAATTCCTTGGCAGTTACCAGGATTGAAAACACCTGATGAAGGCTGGAGAGGACAACAGCTGAAACAATAACAACAAAGATGATAGCATTAGTTTGAATGTAAATAATTTTCTTTTTGATTGGTATAATTTCCCGTATATAATTGATTGATGCATTTTCTATGTGTCATCAACCCTTTGCAGGTTATTTAAACCCAGAAAAAGGCTTATGGCCATTTCATGTTGAAACACTGATTCTCTTATGATCACCAAAGCAGTGTTGAGAATGGTCAGTACCTAGATAAGAGACTTCTTGGAAATATCAGGTGCTCTCAGCTTGAATGTGCAAGTACTTTAGTGGATAATGGCTCGGAATTGTTAATTGGAGAACCAAGTTCAAATTCCCATTGAGTTTGTTACATTCACTTAAGTACAGATACTCTTGGGAAAGGTATGAATCCACTGATTCTGCCCCCAGTTATGGGTTAAATAGTAAGACTTGTATCACTAAATCCTTATCTCAAAAAAGAAAAAAATTCTTGCAGCCTAAAATATTTTCTGTTTTTTAATAATCTGCAAAGGCTTTAGAAGATGGAGAAAATGGATTAATTGATCAATCAACACAGAAATTATTTTTGAATTGTAAGAATTTTTTTTTTATTTAAAGGAGATAATAATGTTGGAACTGCTATGTAATATTGAGATATTTGGGAAGAATATTAGTCTAATCTAGGACCAATACTGGCAGCAAACTCCTTGCACATGGACAGAACATGAATTCAGTAAATATACAAAAATAGAAAGGGCTGTAGAACAAGGATGGGTCGTCTCACCAGACCTATTCAGTCTATATAGTGAGGCGATTCTGAGAGAATTAGAAGTCCTTCCAGGATTCATTATTGGCAGCGACAATCTTAACATAAGATATGCAAATGTCACAGTGTTGATAGCAGACATATATAAAGGAATCTACAAGAACTCCTATAGAAGTTAGTGAAGGAATGTGAGAAGAAAAAAAATAACATCAGTTGCAAGAAGATGGAATGCATGGTTGTTAGTGAAAGGATGAGCCCCACATGCAAATTACAAAGTGGAGATACCAAAATCAAATAATTACTACAATTTAAATATCTGAGAAATGTTTGAACAGAAGTTCGAATGAAAGTTGCCTTCCAAAAGCTAAGCAAAGTATTAAGAAACAAAAATTTTGTCAGAAACAAAGAAAAGAGCACTGAACTGTTATATAATATCAATCCTCCCCATATAGGCAGTGAATACTGGATGATCTCTTCACAGATGAAGAAGAGCCTTAAAGCAACAGAAATGTGCTTCTACAGAAGGTTGCTGAGAATACACTCCTGGCCAAAATCTTAAGACCAGATACAAAAGGGGTTAAAAAATATAATAATGTTCCTTTAATTGAAATATATTTGCAAAACATTTACATTTAATTAGAAAATGTAGTTTAATAACAAACAAGTGAAAATTTTAAGCTTTTAATTGATTAATCTAAACAAACATTGAAAAAGTATTTTTTAGTTGGTCATAAAGATAAGACTGTGTGAAAAAGAAATTACTGGACAAAAATCTTAGAACTAGTCAGTGTGCCCATAGCTTCAGGCATGTAGACATCTACTTAGCTCATTTTCAGCATTAACTTTCAGATTTTAAAATGGCTATAGGTAAAATTTTAACAAATTTTGAACAGGAGAGGATTGTTGAACTTCAAAGATGTGCTCTTTTGCAATAACCCATTGCAAATGGAGTTGGCCATAGCAGAACTGTTATTGCTAACTTCATTACAAATCTGGATGTGTATGCTACTAAAATAATTGGTTGCCCCCAATAAAATCTCACCATATCTAGACAGATGCATTAGGCGAGAAGTTAAGAGAGATTCAAGCTTAACTTCAAATCAGATAAAAGCAAATACAGATGCTGAATGGAGTTCTTGAACAATTCGACAGCATTTAAATAAGAAAAAGGTTAAGAAAGTGAAACAGCTGCCAAGGTCTCACTTTGTTCCTTGCCATAAAACTTCCTGTTTATAATCTGCTTCAGATTATCAAACTTGGGATGTGGATAAATGGAAGAAAGTCTTGTTTTCAGACAAGAAAAAAATTCAACCTTGATAGCCCAGATGGTTTTCAGCATTATTGGATGGATGGATGTTGGATTTAACGGCATGTCAACTCCTGTTTCAGCATTATTGGCAGGCAAAAGATGTTCCAAAAGAAATTTTCTTAACACAATACAGTGGAAGTGGATCAATTATTGTCTGGGAATTCATTTTTGTATAATGGAACTCGAATTACAGGAGGTAAAAGGTCGTCAAACAGCTGCTAGTTATATTGAGATGTTAAGAAAGGCATCACTAATTATTGAAGGCCCTCGTCTATATGGAGAAAAGTGGATTTTCCAGCAGGACAATACTGCAATCCACAAGGTCGAAGGAGTTTTTTTTTATAATGGCAAACAACATTCAGAGACAAAAAACGTGCTCTCCAGATCGAAACCCAATCGAGAATGTTTGGGGATGGATGGCAATGGATGTTTATAAACATGGATCACAATTTGGAACTGTGGATGCTCTTCATGCTGCAGTTTATGCATTCTGGGTGAACATCCCAAGCACCCTCATGCAGAAGTTAATGAGTATGCCAAAGTTAATTTTTGAAGTAATTCACAAAATGGAGAATATACTGAATATTAAATTGTCGTTGTGACTTATTTGTTCTGTATTTTCTATTTTTTATTTACATGGTCTTATTTTTATGACCAAACAAAAAATACTTTTTCAATGTTTGTTTAAATTAATCAATTAAAAGCTTAAATTTTTCACTTTGTTGATAAACTACATTTTCTAATTAAATGTAAATCTTTTGCAAATATATTTCGATTAAAGTAACAGTATTTTATATATTTTTAACCCTTTTGTATCTGGTCTTAAGATTTTGACCAAGAGTGTACCATGGACCAAACATGTGAGCAATAACAAAGTTTTGGGGAAAATGGAAACAAGACATACTTAACATCAGGAAGAGATAGTGGAATTTTCTAGAGCTCATAATGAGAAAAATAACTTGGAAAATTTGATACTCACAGGACAGATTGAAGGCAAGGCAAGAGAGAGAGGAAAACAATACATAACCTACATAGTGAGCTTGAGTAAATGGATGACAAAGCAATGTTTAGAGATAACAAAATTAATTAAGAGCTACAAAGGACAGGAAATTGTAGAGAGCCATGATCGTCCATATCCTGAAGCAACAAAACACAAAAGCTGCTTGTGGTAACTTTGCTAGTTGTAACTAATTTATTGTACTCAAAATTAACATTGCTGTTTTCTAAACTTGACCAAAGGTCCATTTGGTTTTAGACCAAAGGCCCAATTAGTGTAGCAATAAGAGTTAAATTTAAGACAACTCAATATATAGAACATTTACTTTCGACCGATGGCTAGCAGTAATTGGAGTCAACTTCAAAGTACAAGATCAAGACTGAGAGAAAGTGACAGAAGGAAGATTAATTGTTTTTGAATGAAGATGACAGGACAAAGAAAAATGTTTATGAATCTGACCATCCTGTGCAAAAAAAAAAATAGAAGGTATGTAGTAAGCTATGTAGAAAGACAGATCATTAGTGACTGAATTATGCACCTCTCACTTGCACCTAAAACTACCTTTGCTCACTTATAGTAGAGTATAAGAATAAAATTTGGTTTACTACTAGAAATTGTTTTGTTTTTCACTCGTGGGTAACAATCTGTCCGAAAGGTAATTTTTAAGCCACAAGCATTTGACTGAAAGAAACTGGGCCCTGTCAATGAACCTGGTGTCTATAGTCAGAGCTGCAAATGCAACATTAGCCCTCCACAGGAGCTAGCTTAAAAGTCAGCACCTTTTAAGCTAGTTTACCATAAAGATGAAACCTGCAGAAAAAACATGTCCTTGGCCCTCACTCCACCAGCTTCATAAACATAAAATATCCACAATGGTGCAAAATAATCTCTTGAAAAAAACAAAAACAAAAACATATGATGAAAGGCAATCAACTCACTTGGGCCACACCATCATTTTTAAGTGCTGTGTTGTACCGCAGTTCTGATCGTAAATGTTCTCTGGAAAGCAGCAATGGAGACTTGACAGCAATTTCACACACTCCTTCAAACCAATCACTCGGCCAAATACCTAGAATAAAATGTGAATATCAATCTCAAGCCAATCAGGTGGAAGCACACATCATGTATGTGTGTGTATATATATATATATATATATATATATATATATATATATATATATATATAGTGAAAAACATCTGGCATACATCAGTGATGTTTTTAGTTAAGGATCCTTAGAGGCTTTGAATCTAACCATACCTCTATGCTAACCAAACCCATATTGATCAGATATTGACATGTATGTCAGCCGTCAGCTACGACTTTTCTTATAATCAAACAATATTCTAACCAACTGTGACAAAAGAACTCCTAAATAGTTCAATCAAGATCAATTTCCTGTTCACCAGCTTCTACACTTTTCTATAAATGGAAGCAAACATAGCGATTGATACTGATTGATTTTATATATATATATATATATATATATATATATATATATATACATATATATACCTACGTTTGTAATGCAACTTAAACTTTCAGTGTTCCCAACTTTAAGTTTCACTGCAAATGTAGGTATATGTGTATTTATTAATATACACTTCATATTTCTGTTTAAACTACATTGAGCACTGTTTTGTTTGCAACATAAATTAAATCAAATATTTATTTGCTTATCTATGTAGGCACACTTTCGCACACATATACAGTTGCTAATATCTCATTATTTAGTTTATATTCACACTTATATATCTACATAGATACCTCCAAGCAAGTCACATTAAAAAGAACTGACAAGGTGTGTTCGTTTAATTTTTTTCTTATACTTTTCCAACTTTTGGAGAAGATGTTGAGTATTATGTTTGAAATTGTGGATAAACAGTTTGAAGTTCATATTTTGTTATTTTTGTTCAAGTACTTTTGACTTTACAGTCGCATCAAGAACTGATGTGGTGTTCGTGTTGCAGTTAGAATTCCTTTAACTGAATCTTGGTATTCATTAGGATGCTAGATGTTTGAAATGGTCTAACGTGATGTGTAACTGCTACTGAGAATATGGGAGTACAAAAATAATTTATTTTATCAATTTACTTGTTAATTTTTACAGCAAT
Source organism: Acanthosepion pharaonis (assembly GCA_903632075.3). Classification (NCBI taxonomy): domain Eukaryota; kingdom Metazoa; phylum Mollusca; class Cephalopoda; order Sepiida; family Sepiidae; genus Acanthosepion; species Acanthosepion pharaonis. The sequence continues at coordinate 346,363 of CAHIKZ030001202.1, forward strand.
TATATCCCATACACTTCAAGATACCATCTCCTGTGGTGAATATTTTATTTCATGTTAGCTGTTTTATTTTGTATAATAATAGATTCAAGAGTTTTGAGTTTTTCCTTGCAACTGGTGCTTACTGAGTATTTTGGTATTCTCAACTATTATATTCATATTATATATATAATGAATACTGTTGTATAAGTGTCATAGCCGACACTGGTTTGAAACTATATCGCCAGTAACATGGGTGATTCCATCACGTGATCATAAAGGAAGTGAATAAAGAAGAAGAAGCGTGATGACTATATGTTCACTGTTCACTCTTCTTGCCTATCCACCATTGCTGTATGTTCACTTTCTTTACTACTATACACATTAGGATTCTCTTCTGATCAAAATACTATTTGGCGATTACTAGTGTGGATATTATTGGAAGGTGTTATTACTAGTACTGGCATCTACGAAGTTTCAAATATAATGAACATTTTTGGAAGTGATAACAAGCTTACACTTGAAATAGCAAAAGTGACAAGTGAAGCAATCCAACATCACAAAAGTGGCAATGAGGATACGCAAGGAATCACAAAAAATACCAAGATGCAAAGTAGTTAAAACTACCAAAGAGATGCCACACTGGTTTTTGATAACGACTGGGAAGTCAAAAGTACTTGAACAAAAATAACAAAATACGAACTTTGGACAGTCTATCTACAACAATATTCAACATCTTATCTTAAAGTTGGAAGTCTATAATAAAAAAATTAAACAGGCAGGCCTTGTTGGTCCTTTTTAATCAAACTTGTTCAGATTAATACTTGCTGACAAAATACAGGGCACGATGGGTGAGTTGTTGCTATTTTATATTTTTAATTTCATGCATGCATGTTGTTTTTTTTTTATTTTGTCAACTGCACAGTATTGTAGTATCAGTTAAGCATCATCTGTGAGAAAAAAAGCCCCATGATGCAATTCACTCAGAAATTTAGAAAAGCTGTACAGCTTGGTATTTGCACTGGAAGCTTCAATATGAACATTTCACAGTGTTTGGGCGTCAATCTGAAGACAGTGCAGAGGATTCAGAAAGAGTTGAATGAGAGTCTAATGGTGATTACAAAGGTAGAGCAGCTCAAAAAAGTCACTCTGATAATTCTGATAAGAAAAGAACTCTTGAATTTGTTGCTGAGGGCCTCAGACTCAACATGGAGGCCTACATCAAATGTTTCAAGGAAGTAGTGCTTCCCTAGGTCAAGAGGTTAACTGCTGGAAGACTATGTCAGGAAACAGAATGCTGTACCATGCCACACAAGCAGGAGAACCCAGTCATGGCTGTCAGACAATTTTTGTGACCACACATCACCCCTTACATTTGGCCACCTAACTCCCCAGACTGCAACCCCCTTTGTGGGGTGCAGTTGAATGAGAGACCAACAAAACTCCTTGTAACACCAAAGATGAAATGAAGGCAAGGATCATGGCAGCATTCACCAACTTAAACAAGAAGACTATTTCGAAGAGTTGCAGGAGATTCCGCAGTTATCTGGAGGCTGTGGTTGAAGCCAATGGTGATTTTATGGAATAAATTTAGTCTTTAAATATATCTGTTAAAATGAGATGTCAGTATTATTTTCAGTTTTGTGTTATTTAGACAACAAATAATCAATCGCACACTGTATTTAAGAACAACTGCAAATAAAGCAAAAACAAAAGTATCGAAAAACAAATTGAAATTATCTGAATGAATGCCAGAAATTTAAAAATTAAGAATTTTGCATCCCCTATGTCTCCAGACTCTCCCTTCGGTGCATAATTATAACCAATATTTACATTTATATCTTCCTGTCCCTATAAATTTTATATATATATATATAAAATTCCAACAATAAGAACATTACTTTTGTCAAATAATGTACTTTTAGCGGACAAAACTTGTCACATAGAATTTTTTTTCTCATAATTATCCAGCATTGTTCTTATATAAAGGAATTTGTAGATCATATTCTCCTAAATCTCTATCTATATATTTATGACAAATATTCATTTTCCCCATTCTTACCAACCAGTGCATTCTCTGACTGTGTTTGTTTTTTGTTTTTTTACAAGAGAAAGTTGTTCTCAGGTAATCTTGGTCATTTTCACTTTTAATCTAATTTTTATATTTTTAATGCCATCAACATCTGACAAATTTCACTTGAAATTTGGATAATAGACTAACCAAAATATTGTGAAAAATAAAACAAAACGATAGCAAAAAACAACCCCTAAAAAAAAAAAAAAATATTGAACAATTTTTTCTGAAATGCTTATAAAAGATGTTTTTAATTTACAACTGAAAATTTTGATGTCACCTACAAAATTTCATCTCTCTCTCTCTCTCTCTCTCTCTCTCTCATTCCATATTTTTAACAGAAAGTTCAAAACATCTCAATCAACAAAAGGACTTAAGAAAATTTTTCTAATTGGACCAGGAAATTTGTCAGATTGGACGAATGAAGTCAATTCAGAATTCAGTCATGTTGGGCTTTCAAATGTAACCGAATTCACTACTTGTGAACCCCAATCTGGAAACTTCTTGTCAGTCATCAATATTCAATTATCTTTTAAAATCAATATTAAATGAGGAATCAATTTTGTCAGCTGTATAAAATGTTTTATGTATTTTTTGCCTGCTTTTGAGGAAGTTAAGTTTAACTCTCACAATTTTAGAGATATAGTCAAAAAAAAAAAAAAAAAAAAAAATCAGGGAGAAAAGCTGCACCACTGCACACATTAAGACAAATCCCTGCTTTCAACTGTGAGCAAGATCTCTGCACCAGTTTCAGTGAACAAACTTAAATGTATTGTTGCCGAAGACCATAGTCTTGAGTAGCAGTGTGGATTTCAGAACTAATTGTCACACAAAAGGTTGTTGCTCCGAGGCATGGATGCAAGAGAAATATTAGCCTTATTAAAAGATATCAGGAGTTTTTCACTTGAGAAAAGGCAAATTTTGGACAAGGCAAAATCTGAAAAAAATCATATGACTCCAGGAAAGCTGTTTATCTAGAATAATCAAAGTCCATCAAATCAGATATGTCCGGAAATCATCTCCAACATGATTTTAACATCTCCAAATACTAACCACTTGAAACTTTGCAGCTAACACTTTTCCCTATATCTTTCAGTCTAACACTGAAACATGTTACCAAAAAACTTGGGTCATTTTGCACTCAAAGAAAATCATTTCTTTAAAAATGATGCACATAAAGGTTAAAGAACAGCTGGTTAAAGAGTTTCTATTTGCTGATGACCTTTTAGTAATTCACAAACTCAGCTCTACTGCATCCAGATTTGCAATGGTGACAGAACTGTTGGAGTCAGAATGAAGGAAAATTATAATCCGACATCAGTTAGCATCCATGACAAGGCATCAGTCACTTTCTGTCTCAATTAGCCAATGAGAACTAAAAACTCTCCAAGTGATTCTCTATTAGCGGTGAGAAATATCTTTTGATGTTAAAACAGAATCACATCATTCTTGATATATATTATGTGAGTTAATTACACAAAGTCATTACAATAAAACATTGATCTGAGGCAAGAGAGTCAAGTACAAAGTCAGACTCAGGTGACATATGACCTCACAGCTGCATGCTTACTTATAAATTTTGGAATAAGTCACATGACAGATATAAAAACACCCACTCTAGTGGAGAGTTTTTCAGACATTGCAGGTGAGAATGTAAGGCCCATATTTTAGAAAGTGGCTCCATGGCAATTCACTACCCCCACCACACACACTGGCTGACAGTTATTGATGAAGTCAGTTGAATAAAATATGATGTAAAAGAGATTTAATCTTGTCTTATTAATCTCATTGCACAATAACACTTGCTTTAATTCCTGACCACTGACGTTACCTTTTTTCTAATAATCAATGGACAACAAAGAGAATGCAAATATTCACTCTAATTTTAGATTTAAAAATTTGGAAACTTTGATTTAATCATTATTTTTTTTTCTTATACTAATTTCAACTATTTAGTTTATTACTGCAGAAAAACTATTGATAGAAAATGAAAACAGGTGGAGTATAGGTAAAGTCAGTGAACAGCACTAAAAAAAAAAAAAAAAAAAAAAAAAAAAAAAAAAAAAAAAAAAAAAAAAAAAAAAAAAAAAAAAAAAAAACAATTGCCTAACCTTTCCAGATTAAAATTTATTCAGCAAAAAAGAATCATTAAATAAATAGAATTTTTTTTTCTATTTCCTTTCTTATATAACTGAAGACAAGAAAAAAAAAAAGGCTTCTAAAATCACTAGGTTCTTACCTGAATCTTCCACTGCAAATCCCATAACAACACAATAGAGCCAAAAATCTCGGAACAATTTGTTCAGGCGTTGCCTGGGATCTCGGATTGGTGGTAAGCGACGAACAAGCTGGGAGAAGAAAAGATAAGCAATGATTAGTAAAGATATCATTTCTTTTTTTTTTTTAAATTTCATTTCATATGAAAAATAACATGAGCTGAGAAAATAAAAATTGTTCAGTTTTATTTGCTTTGTACAAAAGTTATTCTGGTTTCCTACTTTATAAATAATTTGTGTTATCAAATGTTTTCTTATTGGATAATGAAAGAAAAAAAAAACTTATAAATTATTAAAATGTAATGGATTTTTAACAGTGAAAAATTACAAACTAACTGTTTTTTTTTTTACAGTAAGTATAAAACTGAATATGGCCCATTTTCATGTCAGTGATCCTATTCATCTGTGAAATATAGACCCATACATAATGAAACTCCAAAGAAGAATTCTAGCAAGAGAGATGAAATGCTACAGGAAGATCTTAGACATCGCAGTTGCTGAATATGGAACAAATGAAGCAGTCCAGAGAAACATCCATAGAATAAGTGAATCTTATGAGGATTTCTTTACAAGTATCAAAATAATAGATGTTAAAACACCTTGCAAAAACCATTTTGCATGGAATAGTTGTAGGAACTCACAATATCAAAGAAAAAGATCAGAGAATAAAATTGAGGAATTGACAAGCATGGAAGAGGCAGAGTCTCTGAGAGTTGCAAAGGACAGAGAGAAATGGAGGAGAGTGGTAAAGATGTCTTCCAACAGAGGTCAAGTGAGGTCAAGGGATAAACAAATTTAAAACATGACTTTGTATTATTCTAAGCTTTTGACATGAGAGAAAAGCCTATGAATGTGATGAAAGTATGTATGTCAAACCCTAACCCTTACACATCCAATTGTCCCTTTGTTACCCTCTTACAAATGAGCAAATGGAAAGAGGATTTAATATCCTTTAATTGATATTGGTAAAATAAAAACAATTTGGGAGGAGGGGGGGTTAATGTATAGTAGCTATGAATGAGAAATTATAGAGCTGAATTCAAATTCCAGGCAGACAGATCTCTCTAGTGATAACTGGCAACCAGTTTAGGAGAACTCTGGATTCAATACTTTAACAACCAAATCATGGGTTCCACTTTGGCAAGGTCTATACCTATAGTGGAAGCCAACCCTGTCAGGTTTATGGTGAAGTCATCTAACAAAAACAATGAACTGCAAAGGTGTCATGCAAAAGATCCTTCATATTGGATAAGAAGATCTAATTATTCAGAGTTTGATAGAATTTGCAAAAACATCTACAGTAGTGCATTGCAACTCCAAGAATCAAATCTTATGTGATTTATAAGTTGACCATTTATCCATGAATTGAATATTGCTGCTACATCTAGTCTGATGCTTCTGCTATATATTTAGAGATTCTAGATAAAATCTAAAGGAATCAGCAATGTTATTGGTCCTGGTTTGACATCTCAGCTTCAGTCTCTTTCCCACTGTCCTAATGTAGTCACCCTGTGTCTTTTCTATAAATATTGTCATAGTAGTTGTTCTGATGAACTTTCCTCTTTCATACATAGACTTTATGAATATAAGCACAGTACTAGATTGGCAGCTAGGTCTCATCATTTTACTGTTGAAATGTCTGCTGACATGAAGTGGGAAGATTATATTGAATCAATTGTTAAGTCTACAGCTAGGAAAGTCATGCTGGACAATTTTTCTCACCAGAATCTTTCTTACATATTTATAAGTGTACCATTTGTCCTTGCTTTGAATATTTCTGTCACATCTGATCTGGTTCTCCTGCTATATATTTAGATATTCTTGGAAAAATCCAAAGAATGTTATTGATCCTGACCTGGCACATCGGCTTCAGTCACTTGCCCACTACCCTAAAATAGCTTCCTTGTGCCTTTTCTATAAATACTTTTATTATAATTGTTCTAATGAAATTTCCTCTATGGTACCTAGACTGTATGAATTTAAGCACAGTACTAGATTGGCGGTTAGGTCTCACCATTTTACAGTGGAAATTGCTTGATGGAACCATAAGTTCTATGCTAAAAAATTTATTCTCTTGCACTTCTCAATTGTGGAACTCTTTTCCAGCTTCTTGCTTCTTAGTCAATTTTGATCTTCAAAAATTTAAATGCAATATCAATTATTATCTTTTGTCTTCTTAATTCCTGTTCTTTTATTGTTCTCTCTTATTAATAATGTTTTCTTTTTCTCATATTCTCTAACACTCAGTAACTCCCTTGTGTCTTAGTAGCGTTATTGCCTTGCTTGGGGTGAAATGATTAGGAAAAAAATTACATAACCAAAACACTTACAATGACATATCACCCCAGTAAGTACCTGACTGCACATGCTATCCTCTAACTTTACAAAACCCAGATCAGGCCAAGAATGAAATACTGTTGTCAGTAGGAGCTTCACAGACTGAACTTTCCAGCCTTGATAGAGTTCAAAAGCATCTGCACACCCTTGTGGGGGACAAATTATTTTCCATCCTCTCTTTCATAGGCGGGGATGTCGAATGCCTATCACTGCTCTATTGATACTTTCACAGAACGTGCTCGAACAAACTACAGTCTTTGGAACTACCAGCAAGGACCCACCATACTACTTACATTGTAAGAAAACCACCCACATTCCCGTTGTATTCCATCAGTAAGAAGTAAGTTCCACTCAAACAGCTTCTTCCTGCAAACTGCTGCTCTGTGGAACTGACTCCCAAGAGGATGTTTCCCACCAAACACTACAATCTTAGTCTGTTTAAGTTTATCATTAAAAATTACCTTCCTCACCTATTCACACAAACTGCCTTCTAACGTAATGCTCTACCTAAAACAGCTCCACGGACCTTGTACAGAGTGGACCTTACTGTAAAGGAAAGGAAAAAAAAAAAAAACAAACAACGCCAGAAAAAAGTGTGTGGATGCTATGAGACATCCCAATGGACAATTTTGTCTGTCTGTAAAACAAAATCTCTTACCACAGCAATGACAGGAATGAGAAGACCCAGATTTCCTGCACTGTTGGATGCCTATAAGGTAAATAGAAAATTTATTATAACAAAGAAATCTCTGTCTACAAAAATAAAAAAAAGAAACAAAAAAAATTGAACAGAGAAAAAATTAATTTGTTTTTTTGTTTTTGTTATGCTGACAAAAATACATTTTTATGATCATTTAGAATCTGCTCAGTAGAACACTGCTTGGGGGGCAGCAGAATGTGTTTGTTACCTTACACTCTGGTGCACCAATGGAAAGGTGCCACCTAGGAAAGAGACTAAAGCTATTTTTAACCATCAGTTTGAGAAAATGATTTTATTCAGCAGACAGTTTAGATATTTCCTCTATGTTGTTTTGATCAAGATTTATTGACATCAATTTGGATTCTAGTTTATTACAGAATTCTAATCTTATTCTTCCATTTTTAAGAGCCTCAATGTTATACCTTGGTGTATTTTGTGGCTTATGTGGGTGGAAGCAAGCTATATTGTTGGCTGGTGTTGCCAGTTTTGTGAGGAACGAGAAAACTTACCTCCCACAAAGTGAATTTGCTTGGCGTGTCAGGTCCTGTTGAAAGATCACAACCAGCATTAAAAGAGAAATGGATTATTCCAACATTCTCATATCGTGGGCAGACGTACAAACGAAAAAAAAAATATAAAAAAGACTAAGAATTCAAACCAGCTTGAATTTATAAAATCAGAAGTCTTGGGCAAATGAGAAGTAAGTCTTGTATGCAAATTTTAGTTGAGCACCGACGCAGGCATAAATAGCGAGTCTGGGAGGAAGACAAGAGAGATCGCATTGTTGGCATGATGGCATATGTGCGTACTAACAAGACTGAGAGAATAAGAGGTCACTAGCAACAGCTTAGTTGGTAGACCAGAGGACTGGACGAAAGCAAGCACTTTAATCCATTTCAGTCATCACAAACAACAGGCGAACTGAAGTAGTTACAAGTAGTCTGTCATCAGATTCAAAGTTGCATTAACATCTGTCACAAACTGCCTAATCCAAGAGCCTCTGAGATGCTGAAGTCAGTAACTTTTTTAGTTACGCTATCTGGACTATGACATATGATACAGTGTCTCATTGGATAATTAAACCATATGTTAAAAATGGAATATCTTTTTGAATGAGAGTTCTCCATTGCTGTTCAAGGCTTCTGTTTCAAAGAATGACATCTTACCATCAAAGGATCAGTGGCATTCAAAAATACTTGAGGTAGCATTAAAATCCCTTTTAATGAACAGTTTTCTTTTTTTTTTTCCTAATATAAAAAGTTTAGTTAATCATGTGTAGAATTTTTCTTTTTATGAAACAATACTTTTTTTTTTTCCCCCCAGTGAGGGCATAAGCTGATATTAGTCAGAAGATACAGCCACAAACAACAATGTTGGTAGCCATTAGACACCTTCTCACAGATGTAAGATATTATGTATTTCAATATCTGAGGATTTACATATTGCAATTCCAACATCAGCTAGAAATTCCAAAATGGTTACGAAATAGAACAGAAATCCAAATAAGGTCAAACAGTACAAGAAATATTGTGATGAAACCAACCAATGTGGACATCAATTTGAATGTCAGTCTATGATGAAGAACATTTTGTTGATATTCTCTCAATAGATAACAGTTTATGTTTGGTTGGTTGGTTGATTGATTGATTTTGTTTAGTGGCTTATCAACACCTCTATGGGTTATTTTATGCCAAAATTTCAAGGTAAACATATGTTTTTTTGTTTTTTTAGATATATGTAGTTTGGAGATCATAAAATGCATCATTGATAATTTCACTATTAAAATGTATTTTTATATTTTTTTAGTGTTGTATTCATTGTCATTTTCTATAAAAATCTATTGTTGATCATTTTATTTTGGTCATTTTGCTATAAATAGGTATTATTAGTAATAATTTTTTTTATATAAAAGATATTATTTCACTACAAAAATGTCTTGTTGGTAATTTTTTTATGAAAATGTATTAGTGGTATTTTTACTATATAAAAAAATGTTTTGATTTTTGTTTGGGAGTTCACTATTTACCCATAGCTGGGACCCTAACAGGTGCTAGCATCCAGGGTCAAGGTGGACCTGGAAACAGCAGCAATTAATGGTTCCATGATCCTTAAAACCTCCAATCTCCAGATCAGAGACCTTGCTGCCGGATGTAGTTTATCATCATAACCAGGATTAACACTTAATGTTTCCTCACAAACATGCAAGTGTAGATCCTCAATACTACTGTTCAGTATACGGATGACAAAAAACAAAACCAAACCTCATACAACTAGCTGAGGTACTTGTCTGTACTGTTTAAGAGGGTCCAAACCTCATACAACTAACTGAGGTACCTGTCTGTACTGTTTAAGAGGGTCCAAAATCATATCTTATTGTCATTATTCAGATCTGTCAAAGTTCATTTTCACTAACACTCCATTGATATGGATGATCCTTGTGTTTAGATTAATTGCAATAGGCAGCCTGATAGAAAAACATTTGTTCTTAGTAAATAAAATAAAAACTATTAAAGTAGAAAATATATTTTGGAGAGAAAGTATTCTATGAATTTTTTTTCAAAGCACACACATTACTATCTTGATAGTAATAAAAAATATTCTAGTCTTGCACCAAATGGTTACAAATAGTAATTGTTACTATAAAAGCTAACTCCATATAACAGAAACAAGATACAGCTGTATTGTCTTCATGGGAAAAAAATTTATTAAAATTAAAACTTTCCCATAAGTCCAGTAAAAATTCATACCAAATTTGACAGCTCTATATGAAAGCATTTGGGCATGTACAGGAAATAAACTCTTCTCAACTTTATTTTACTTATTCAGGTTGGGTTGAAGATCATGAAAAGTTCTTGAGGATTTTTATTTAATTTATTTATGGTTTGGACCATTTTTCTGGTTTTCAGGGGACATTTTGAGTGCTTCCAGCTTTTGTAAGCGATTATCAATGAGTTTTAATTTTGTGTTTCAAATGTTGTGTATAGATGCATCCTGTGGTCATGGATCGCACCCATACTACACTGATGGATCGCTTCCATACTATACTGAAGTCATTGAGCATATTCAAAATGAATTTCGTGGATTTATTCATAACAATTAGATAATTATTTTGTATCATCAAAATGAGACAATATCCTGTTTTTCAAGGTGATATAACAGCTGTGATTGACATTTTTACCTTCATAGCGCCCTGTGCTCGTTCACTGGCCCGCTTTCCTTCCAATCCCATTTGAACAAACAATTCCAACAACCTCACTAACAATTCCAATTGTTCATTTTCTCCTTGAATGTTGGCCGAAATGTTTGCAAATGCATTGATCACAGATAAGGACACATGCCTGAAACATTAACAGAAAAACAAGATTAATCAACAGTTTCTTGACTTGTGAGAAAAAACAGCAAAGATGTTCCCAAGTGTTACCTGCCTAGCCCCAAGACCATGCCAGGTGAATTGGTCCAGCAATAAAGAAACCTGTTTAATGGAATTAACAGACTTTTTTGTTTTTCTCACCAGGGTGATGTTTTGAGACAGTAGTATTTGAGACTTTTTAACAGATGCAATATCTCACCTTCAGTTTCTTTGTTGACTATACAGGATGCGATGGATAAATTGTCGCAATTTTATATTTTTAATTTTACACATGCGCATTGTTTTTTGTCAACTGTGCAGTAGAGTAGGGTCATTTCGGTACCATCTTGAGATGTTCCATTATGCTAGATGGGCAAAACTAGTTGCTTGGTTCTGATTGGCTGTTGACACTAGTGCAGATACTGTGATCAATAAATATACATCATTAAACTGTTATGGGTGATTGAGTATATTGAGTTACAGTCCAATTCTTTTTGTCTGCCAACTGGATGCTAGTTTGGGACTTCCTTGTGAGGGTGAGTATCATATTTTGATTCTACATGTCTGTGAGAAAAAGAAAACCATGATGCAATTCACTCTGCCAGAAATTTGGAAACCACATGCTGTACTGCTTGGCATTTATGCCAGAAGCCCCAGTACAAACATTTCAGAGTGGTTGGATGTCAATCTGAGGACAGTGCAAAGGATTTGGAAAGAGTTGCACGAGTCTAATGGTGATTATGAAGGTATGGCAGCTTAGAAAACTCACTCCGATCATTCTGATAAGAAAAGAACTCCAGAATTTGTTGGTGAGGGCATCAGACTCAACACAGAGGCCTACATTGTCTGCATGGAGAAGGTAGCACTACCCTGGGTAAAGAGGGTGGCTGCTGGAAGACCCTATGTCTGACAACAAGACTCTGCACCATGCTAAACAAATAGAAGAACCCAGTCATGGCTGTTAGACAATTTCTGCAACCACATCACATCTTACATCTAGCCAACTCCCCAAACTGCAACCCCACTTGATTATTATATGTGGGGCACAGTTGAATGAGAGACTAACAAAATTAACTCCATGTCTAACCAAAGATGAACTGAAGGCAAGAATTATGGCAGCATTCACCATCTTAAACAAGGAGACCATCCAGAAGGGTTGCAGGAGATTCTGAAGTCATCTGGAGGCGGTGGTTGAAGCCAACGTATTTCGAGATATTTTTGTGTAATTTTGGTAAATATATTTGTTAAAATGAGATGACAGCATTATTTTCATTTTTGCATCATTTTGACAATTTATCCATCGCACCTTATACACCAGGCTTTTTCCAGTTGTGTTCACACAGATACAAATAAAGATATAACCATTTAATGTTGAAGAATCTGACCAGTCAGTGAATAACTGTCCATCAGATCTGGGATAGATTCACAAATTAAAAGACTATAAATGGTACTAAATGGATCCCTGAAAAGATAAACCATTGACATGTCTTTGTACAAAGAGATGTGTTATTTTGCAAAAGAATAACACATCATTAAGAGGTAAACCGGCCACTTGCTATCATAAGTCGTCTTGCCATATACATTAAACCAACCACTTGCTAACATAAGCCATCTCATGATTGACAGAAACTGACCCCCTGCTAACACACGTTCTCTTACCATTGGCATCAAACTATTTGGTAATACATGGCATCTTTTATTTGCAATTACAATTTTCATGAATCTTCTTGCTTGAATAAAAAAAAGCAGAAAAATGTGAAATAAATAACAGGAAAAAAAAAGAAAACAAGAAAAAAAAGGTTTTTGAAGTATGAGTTACTGACCTGTAGTTGTTGACCTTATCTTCTGTATTGTATCGACCGTAAGGGGAGCTACTTTCTATGCTGATCTGAGAAAACATCTTCATAACTTCACCATAAATGCTCGACTAGATAAATAAACAAACAGAAAACATATCAAGAAGATACAACACGACTGATGACATCATTTAAATATACAGTGGAATGCTAAAAAGATTTTGGCTCATTCAAGAAGGAAATGCTCTACAGCCATGAGACATCCAAGATTTTCCACAAGTTCAACCCACAATCTAACACATTCTCAAGTTTTATTAACCCTTGCAGACAAAAATTTTGATGTATGGTCATTGAAATACCACTCCTGCTGCTATTGATATCTTCCACTCTCAAACATTTTTCAAGGCCTGGAAACAGGAAATGTCACATCAGAGTAAAATCTGGCCTATCTGAAGGACAAAGCAGCAAGACCTCAAAATCTTCAAAACATCTTGCCAGCCCTTTGAGCTGGCACATTGTCTTACAGAAAGAATGCTTTTCTACAGCTTTCTTTAACATTATAGGCTTCTCTTAATTGACACAGCAAGGAATGTTAGGGGTCATATTTTGCATTAACTGTTTGGCTCTTTTTGTAAATAGTTACCAAAATATCTTTCATCACCTCTTCCAAAGCCTAAGCTTTAATCTGTGACAAGGAAGAACTCAAGTGCCACTAAAATTGGCTCTTAAATAGGATCAATATTTTCAGAGGTTGACACTATTGAAACTCTCCAAGATCATGCTGTATATCACAATCACAGGTCCCATAACTCATTAGAGTCGTAGGGGCATCACATGCACTACAGCGGCAGCAGAAGTGGAGAGTCTTGTCACCCAAGGCTATAGAACCCGGTCTGTCCTGCTATTTAGCCATAGCTGAGAGGAGAAGAAATAGGTTCATACCTTTCCCAAGGGTATTTGTGCATAAGTGAATCTAACAAACTCAACTGGAATTCAAACTCAGTTCTAACGATTCCTCAATCCAAGTGACAATCCATTACTCCACCGTACCTCCATATGTTGTATATAGAGTCTCAAAAGGACCTAACTAGATGTTGACACACCCACTTCATCAAAACTGAGTATAAGTGCATCTCATAACACAACTGCCATTGTACAATCATGGATTTCCTTTGGCATTTCCTTCTGCACAAACAGAAATTTTGTGACAGTCTAAAGTTAAATACTTGAAAATTCCACACTTTCAATGGCCATGGTTCATTTGCTGATTTGAAACAAATTTTAAAAAATAAGTGCAAGGGATCTGTACAGTTTCACTTTAAAATGAAAAATGAAAATAATTTTTCAGCTACAGGAATATCTTGTTCCCCATCCCCCAAAGAAAGAGAGAAATCAGTCGATGTGACCACTAAATTAGGTCTTTTTATGTTGGCTGGCTGCATCCAGTAAGGACTAAAGATTGCAATGAGGTGTTTGGGGTGGGGGGACAGTCTAAATAAGAAGAAAAAATTGAGAAAAAAGGTAGACTTAAAAAAAAAAAAAAACAGGAGAGAGAGAGAGAAGTGGGGAAAAGAGAAAAGAATGAAGTGGTGGGGAGAAAGTAGGAGAAGAGTCAGTAAAAAAAAAAAAAAAAAAACAGGAGAGAGAGAGAGAAGTGGGGAAAAGAGAAAAGAATGAAGTGGTGGGGGAGAAAAAGTAGGAGAAGAGTCAGTGGGGAAAAAAAAAAAAAAACAGGAGAGAGAGAGAGAAGTGGGGAAAAGAGAAAAGAATGAAGTGGTGGGGAGAAAAAGTAGGGAGAAGAGTCAGTGGGGAAAAAAAAAAAAAAAAAAACAGGAGAGAGAGAGAGAAGAGGGAAAAAGAAAAGAATGAAGTGGTGGGGAGAAAAGTAGGAGAAGAGTCAGTGGGGAAAAAAAAAAAACAGGAGAGAGAGAGAGAAGTGGGGAAAAGAGAAAAGAATGAAGTGGTGGGGGAGAAAAAGTAGGAGAAGAGTCAGTGGGAAAAAAAAAAAAACAGGAGAGAGAGAGAGAAGGGGGAAAAGAGAAAAGAATGAAGTGGTGGGGGAGAAAAGTAGGAGAAGAGTCAGTGGGGGGAAAAAAAAAAAAAAGCAAAGGAGACAAAAAAAAAATGAGAAGTGGGGAAAATTCACTTACACAACCAGCCATTATCATACATCCAAGCTGGTCAATAATGAGTTCATCGAGATGAGATGGAGGTGAACAAAATCGTTGCTGGAATATCTGCAGCACCGATTCTACTGTCTTGGGGGTGTCTTTCAGGGCAACTGCTACATGACCCAGGGTGAGGATAGTGTTGGTTGAGATCAATGCCGATTCCCTGCAGGCAAATTACAAAATTAATCATCATTATTTCTTATGTTCCATTTTCAGTTAACATTACCAAAATGGATGCCAGAATTAAAGGAAGGAGATGAAAAAGAAAAGAAAAAAAAACCTTTCTTTTTGTTGTTAAAATAATAATGGTAGTGAAGACATTTCAAAGTAAAAAATGAAAAAAAAAAATTTAACACTGAAAAAGAAAATTTATGCATTTTTAAAATTTCCAGGATACTTTTTTTTGTTAAATGATTTAAAACAGAAAAATTTTTCAAGGTCATAGAAAACAAATAACATCTGAGAATGACTAAAGAAAATACACTAGTTTATGACTTTCTATTTGACTCACTTCTTTAATCCACTAAGCCATGTGCCTCTTGGACAATCCAGCCATCCATTTTGAAGCCTTAAACTTTATTTTCTGTATTAAATTTATATATATTAAATATGTATAGGTAACTGATTAATTTTTCAGCTTTATATACAAAGCGATTGAAAAGTAACTGCCTATTTCATATATGATGAACTCTCCCATCTAAATATGACACTGTGACTGGTGTTAAAGGTTGACTGGTGATCTACTTTTTATTTCTAAAGAAAGAAAAATATTTTCATGTTAAAGGAATGCAATACTATGAATTATCTGATTTGTGTCACTTATGACTGGTGAAATTGTAAGCTTCAATGGGATTGGTCCTTGGATACAGCTTTAGGTCTGTGTAACTCAAGTTTTAATTTTGATAAAGGAATTGTTTGTTGGAAGGAGTGACACAAAGCAGATCTTTATTAGGTCAGGATTGTGTTGATCAGGAATATAACACACTTTCAGATAGAACTGACAATGATACCTGTGATAATCAGGTCAAATGAGGGCAAGATTCTAGAACATGTAAAATGTTCCACTGAAGGTGAATATGGGTGATACAAAGCCACCATTTTTGATTGGCCTGTCAGTGAGAGAAGGGTTGGGATGGAGCTTCTTGTCTCCCCTCAAATACTTACCACACAAGGTCATTATTTTCACTGCACCACCAAACTTTCCTTCTTCCCCTTTGAGGTACATGGCACAAGACCATTGATTAAGCATTATTATTGGCTGGCCAATCAGAGTAGTGCAATTGGGGTTTGCACCTCCATAAAAAACAGTCACCAAAAGAGCAGAGAAGTAAGATTGAACTGGCCTTATTGCTAGTAGACTAACATTCTCCCTGCTGGATGACCATGGTGTCTCAATCAGCTAAAGGCCTGTCCTCTGTACTACTTTTTTCTTCAATTTCCTCAATCAACTGCCTTTATTTAAATAGTTGAACAACACTGGGCTGTTTAGCCATAACTGTAACTGCCAGTTAACCTCTTCCTCTCAGCTTAAGAATTTCTCACATGGGGGGGGACTTCTTCAAATTCCTTTTGTTTATGTATTCATGATATTAATCATAGTACCATAAATAAAAGTTGTTATTTTTACACTTGTTAATGAGTGCTGTTGAAGTTAATTATGTTTACTGGCAACACTGGTGACTTTGATCTTTTCAAGCATCTTTTATTTCTTGTTCTTTTAACCTTCAACAGTTCTTCACCAATAACTGTAACACAACGTGGGGGTGCAGGATTGGTGCAGAGTGGGGGCTTGCCAAGGACAGACCAACAAAAACAGACCAGAGTAAGAGTGGCATTCAGTGAAGCACACAGCAACAAGGTCATATAGCTATAATTTTTACAAGATGGGATAGTCAATCGTACATAAAACATACATATAGTGCTACAGAAATGTAGGATGCCCATGGCTTAGATACAAAGACAAGCTGAAGAGCAACTTGTCAGCTGTCAATATACCTCATAACATCCTTGAGTGCTCTGCCTTGGAGCGGAAATCAACATATTTTAGTGGTTTCCAACCTGCTAGTCTGAATAGTCTCCAAGAAGTGAGAGCAAGATCTAAAAGGTCAGCCAATCTAACAGTGACCTCATTCCACAAGCCTTACTCTTGCTCCATATGCAGCCTCCTTTGCAAATGACTTTCACGTCTTAACTGTCACTTAAGATTATCGCACAAAATTCATAACTGAATCAATTGGTTAAGTTCCTCATACGTCAAAACTGATGGGAGAGTCCATTATATATATATATATATATATATATATATATATATATATATATATACGTTTCATTAAATAATATAGACAAGTGTTGTCTATTTATTTTATGTAAAATTTTTTCGTATCTTCTGATAAGTTTGGTAACATTATCATTAACCAAAAAAGAAATTCACAATATTTATCCATTATTTTTTAATAAAATCTAAGCTTTTGGGCTTACTCAAGCCATTATCAAAGATGTAATTACAAACATATCAAACAATATAATGGACACGACAGTGATGATAGACTGTCATTGTTTTGTTTACATAGTGGATCACTACAACGATGAACACGCGCATATAAGACGCTAGAAGCGAAAATTTGACCGCATCTCATGACGTCACATGACTACATGAGAGTGAATTGTAGAATGAAATAAGGAAAGCCGTTGGTATAAACCAATGGCTTCTGTTACCAATTATAGAAATTATAGACATTTAAGAATATTTGTAGAGATTCCATAGTTGATTTTGTTTAGGTTGGGTTTTATACCAAAACATCGTTAAACTCCAGGATGAACAACTAATAGAAACAACACCAGAATTTAAAGACTTACTTAAGGCCGAGGCACTGAAAGATCGACATGATAAAAGCAGAAACTCCTCAAAAATTCTTTTTCTAAACAACTGAAAATTGTTTATAAGAACTACATAACCACCCTGACATTATTGTAAAAAAAACTGATAAGACCAACATTTTTGTCATCCTAAACAAATTGGATTACAACAAAAAACTAAACCACATACTCCATGATCACATAAAAGTTTAAAAACTTAACAAGAACCGACCAACCAACTAAAATCAAAGCTTAATAAACTTATTAATGCTAATAATGCTGAACAGAACTCTTTAAAACTCCCTAAAATTGTTGGTGATTATAGACCTGGCTACATATATGGCACTATAAAAACACATAAACCTAACTATCCTCTCCGTCCTATCATATCGCAAATTCCAACTCCTGTATATCATCTAACAAAATACATCAACCAACTTATTACTCCCTATCTTCCTAGTAAATATAGTGTTAAGTCAACATTAGAAGTAATCCAAATCCTAAAAAGTGAAAAACCTGACAATGAAATCATGGCTTCACTTGATGTTGAAAACTTATTTACCAATGTCCCTGTTAGTGAAACTATTGACATAATCATAAGAAATATATACAGTAACTCATCTTAAAATTAATCCTAATATATTAAGAAAACTACTATTAACTTGTACTACTGAAGTCCCTTTCTTCGATCATAACAATATATATATACAACGTGATGGTGTCTCCATGGGTTCAGTATTGGGCCCGACATTTAGCAATTTCTACATGTCGAACCTCGAAAGATTTTAAAAAACCATCAATCTACCTAAGATACGTTGATGATATTCTTATGTTAGTTAAAAATACAGATGAAATAATTCAACTTCAAAAACGGTTCCAAAATAATTCTGTCCTTAAATTCACATATGAACTCAATACTAATAATAAAGTCCCCTTCCTTGACATATTGATAAACACAAATAATAACAAATTTACTATTTCACATACACAAAAAACCTACAAGCATAAATTCATGTACACTTAACTACAAGAGCAAATGCCCATATTACTACAAAATAGCAATTATAAAGAATCTAATACATCGTGCAGAAACTAATTCATCCACCAAACAGATTTTTTACAGTGAACTAAAGAATATAAAACAGACACTTATTAATAATAGCTTTCCAAACTATATAGTTGATGAACAAATAAGATGCTTTCTTAGAAATCTCAATAATAAGCAAATTGTACATAATACTGCTTCTACTGATCTCAAATATATTAATCTCTATATCGTAATCAAATGCATACTAATTAAGATGAACACATACTAAAAAAAATTTAGTAAATTCTAATATATCAACTACAGATCCTAGCAAAAAAAATTAAATTAATCATATACTACACTAAATCTAGTATATCCAACTTAATACTTCGCAATGATTCTTCTCCCCGGTTAGCGATTTGCAAAAAACCAACATAGTTTATAAATTCAAGTGCCCTTTGGGAGAGTGTATCTCAACGAATTAAATAATATTTATGTTGGTCACACCACAAACTCCTTTCACGACGCTTGACACTACATTTTAATGAAAACTCTAACATTTTTAGGCATTTAAAACAACATGCCTGCCACTTTTACACAATTCCATAAAATACTTGTCGAAAACACAACTATACTTCGACATGAAAACAATAGACAAAAACTAAAAATACTTGAAGCATTATACATCAAACAGTTAAAACCAACCTAAACAAAATCAACTATGGAATCTCTACAAATATTCTTAAATGTCTATAATTTCTATAATTGGTAACAGAAGCCATTGGTTTATACCAACGGCTTTCCTTATTTCATTCTACAATTCCTCTCGTGTAGTCATGTGTGACGTCATGAGATGCGGTGCGATTTTCGCTTCTAGCGTCTTATATCGCGTGTTCATCGTTGCTTAGTGATCCACTATGTAAACAAAACAATGACAGTCTATCATCACTGTCGTGTCCGTATATTGTTTGATATGTTTGTAATTACATCTTTGATAATGGCTTGAGTAAATAAAAGCTTAGATTTTATTAAAAATAATGGATAAATATTGTGAATTTTTTTTAGGTTAATGATAATGTTACCAAACTTATCAGAAGATACGAAAAATTTTACATAAAATAAATAGACAACACTTGTCTATATTATTTAATGAAACGTGTATAAATGAAAATATGCTGCCTAAATACACACAATATATATATATATATATATATATGCACACACACACACACACACACGTATGTGTCTCTGCAATTTACCCTTTAAAAATACTTATAAACAATTTTTTAAATATTTGAATTCTACAACCTTGAAAGATGATTTAAATTTTTCTTTTAGAGTATGAGCTGAGATAAAACATTCTTGAGATTAGACTTTAAAATATGAACTAAAATACTGTTTATTAGGGGAAAAGAATTATTAAAAAAAACATTAATGCAGAAATATTATTTTAAAATTTTAAACTTACATGTTAATATATATCAATGTATCTTAAATACAATAATTTTGAAATATTTTAATATTTTTAAATAAAAATTTTTGTATTTTTAATTAATTATAAAAACTAGATTGAATTAAAGTTTGAAATATATTTGATTTAAAATTTTAAAATAAAACAGAATTATTGATTTTTTCATACTAATTAAAATGTATTTTTTAATTTTGTAAAAAATATCTTAAATGATTTAAAAGAAAAATGTTTAGTTTTATAAAAAATTCAAATCTAAGCATCAAAATAAAAGAAAGCAACAATGATGCAAACTAAATTTTAAAAAAAATAAATAAAAATCAACTAAAATAAATGCAGTTATGTGATGAAAAAGAAAGCAAGAAAGTGACTTTTCTAAATGTTTTCTATTCAATTTTCTTTCTTTTTTTAATAAAAGAAATCAACCTGAAAACCAACTTAGTAAGAAGGAAATTCATGTAAACTAAAAGCCTTATGATTTTAAAATATTCCATAAATAATAAATTTTTCCCGATTGCTTATTTTAAGAAGCAAACGGAAAAAAATTTCATTAGATGAACATAAGATTTTCTAAATTTCAACAAAAGAATATTTCTGAAGACATTCGGCTTATTTCAGCACTTTTTAAGTAAAGTTCACCTCTATACAAGGCCCAAGAGCCACTCAAGGTAGAGGGTTACTGAATGAGGTAAGTGATATGAACGTAAGAGTAAGTGCCTGAGTCGTTTTTTTTATGGCTTATCAACCTTTTGCAGATTATTTAAAGCCAATAAATATTTGCAGACTGTAAGAATATTTTTGAAGATAAAAATTATTTATTGATACAAATCCTACTAATTATCCCATAGCTGAAAAGAGAAGACGTAAGATTAATACCTTTTCCCAAGGATATTTGCTCATAAGTGAATATAATGAATACAACTGGAATTGAAACTTGGCTCCCCAATTTTTAATTCCTAGCTGTTAACCATTGCACCACCTGCACATCTAAGCTTACAGCACTTGGTATCCCCAAGTGGTCACTCCTTTAGGTACTAACCAGGCATGACATTGCTCAATTTTGGTGATGATATGGGAACCAATGTGTTCAAAGCTGTAAACTCATAAGAGTAGGAAGTGAAGATTATTACAGGCATATGTCAGGTAGATAATGATTGACCTCCTCCAATAAAAAATTGTAGGATTAGAAAAAAATTTTAAAAATTGTTTTATTCTGCTTCATTATGACCAATGCTGACCTATCATTGGATTTTAATATGATGGTTCTTTCCAGGTTTTTATAAACTGTAAGTTCCTCCCTTTTGTTGTCAAAGAAGAACTCTATATATGTATTCATTCTGCCACTTTAGTACTTTTTCTTTTGCCATTACAATTGTTCTTTTTTTTTAAATTCAGGAAAAGTGGCATTTTAAAAATTCTATTAAAAATAAAAATGTTGATCTGTAAAAGAAGTCTTTAAAACTAAACTACAATAAAATTGTATATCTTTTGTAACTAGAATCCAAAACTGGCAACTTTCAAACTATCCTCTAAAAAGTCATTCTCACCTCAACAAATCACATAAAAAAAAAAAAAAAAAAAAAATAGGAGGTCAAATGTCAATATTCTAGTTTCACTATACTTTTGGGAATTTTTATTTTTTTCTTTATATTTTCATCATCTTCAGTTTCTATTCATTAAACAAGATTATCACGCTTATGAGATATTTTTACAAGACTTACTATGATCGTCATGGTTTGCAATGTTGAAATAAATATCCCTAAATAGGTTCTGGTCTTAAAAAATAAAATAAAATAAATTTAGTGAATTACTTTATTTTATGTGTATTACATCTCGTGGCCTTCAAAACTCAAGGAAATTTAATAAAACAAATGTGCTCTCTAGCAGATTCTAGATTTTTCCTGAAAGCCCAAAAATGTTTGAAGAAATAAAAATGCCGACTTAAAAATAAATCCGATATGGGCTTCCAAGAAAATCTGAATGAAGTAGTTGTGATTTCTTTAAAAAGTAAATATTATTTAAAATTATTATAAAATATAGTTTAATTATTTTAATATTTTGAATTTTATACACACACACACATATATATATATATATATATATATATATATATATATATATATAAGTATGTATGTGTATAAAATATGATAAAAACATATTTTTCTATATTACTGAAATGAGGTATTGTAACTATTTACACTATTCAGACTGTTGTCCTCATCTTTATTGGCATATTCATGATGTTTTGGCTGTTGTACACTCCAGCCCTCTTCAGGTGATAAATAGGATAGAAATATAGTTTTAAGTTGTGCTATATTTATGGGTAAGGAGTGCTCAGTGTCAGGGATAGTGAGTATGTAAATATAAAAGTAAATATTAAGGTCAACACCAAGCACCAACAGTCTTTTTCATGCTTGAATGCAATCATCTACTTTATATATATATATATATATATATATATATAATCTCCCCCGCCCCAATTCAAATTTATTCTATCTAAATGCATGACAAGATATAAAAATCAAGAAGGGTAGATGTAGCGATGTTTAACTTTAAAATGTTTCAGATTCAATGGTTATTTAATTAATAATTTTAATGACTAATTTTTTTTCAATGATTGTGTGTGTGCATGTACACATGTAGGTAACTATAGAAAAGGGGGTGCTAGAAAAACTGTCAGCTCAATTAAGACTATAATTGGATTTGATTGAAAACTTTCCAATGCCACCCCCTCACACTGAAAAAGCGCTGTTGACAGCTACAGTTGCGATACCAATGCAAATCCTTCAATTTACACACACCATATATAATAAAAAAACAGGTACACAATGTGCAAAAAGTTAAAAGCAGAAATTAAAACTGACAAAATTTTGTAGGTAAAATGAAATTATGAATTTGCCAAATAATGAGGGAAAAAAAAAAAAAAAAAAAACAAAAAGGTCCTTTTGAATGGAAAAAAAGACAAAAAAAAAAAAAAAAAAAACACACCAAAAACTGCAATACATCCAGACATTTTTTTTTCTTTAATTTGTATAAGGATGGTTTTAATAAAATAAATAAAAAAAAAATCTCTATTAAATAAGAACTTCCTACTCATAAGACCCTTTTCTGTTAGCAGCATGCTGATTGACCCCTGGACTGACATTTCAATGGCTATCTACTGTCCTCTTCCTCCTGATTACTCTTCTTTTGTTCTCACTCCTTAACAATGTTAGTGTTTCTAACTCTTTCATAACATGTGACCCCCTTGTGACTCAGTGGCTAAAAAAAAAAGAAAAAAAGAATGGCCCAAGTGTGACCCAAAACAATTTGGCATGTCATATACAAACCCACTGTACCAACACCTCCTCCTCTAGATACCAATTATTTTTTTTTTCAATACTCTTTCTTATTTCCATGTGGACTATTGTCTCCCATCTTTGTTGTTGTTTTCACAACATTTTGGCTGTTGAGCCCTGAAGAATGCTGGAGGTTACAATAACAACAAGAATGGCAGGGAGCATTAGCCTGTGTGTAAATAATGGTAACTCCACATTCCAGAAATTCAGAAAAAATTTCTTATTTCTGGTACTTTTTATTTTGATTCTCAGACTATTATTCTACCAGCATTAGCAGTTGTCTTTTTAATGCCATGCTCCTTTAGGGTGTAGGCAATCATGCCCCCTCTCCTTTTCTTTATTATCCATAAATTGTTATGGGGTCTTAGATAGTGTAGTGGTTTCCTGTTGCCTTCTCCAAATTTTGAAATTTCAGAGTTTTCCTTCTCTGAGACAAATTAACTCAGGATTTGAACTTAACTCCTCAATTCCACTTTCTACATCGATATCCATTACACTACCTGCAGATCCTTAGGAAGAAATGCAGGTTAGAAATAAAGAAATAGCCAGCAATAAAAAGCAACAGAAATGAAAGAAATATTTGTCAATAATTGACATTGTCACAATTTTCTTAAAATGTAAATAACATTTGCAGATGTTTAAAAATCAATAGAGAAAAAGCAACAATCAGGCAGGTCCCAAATGACGATTGTTATTTGCATGAATCTTGATGCAAAATTATTCAGTAGTACACTGGCATGCAAAATTTTAGAGCCACTTTGGTAAATTAATTATTTTTATTAACTTCTCTCTTTAATAATATTTTTCTTTTTCTAAGCCACTAAAACATGAGACGTTACAGTGTGCAAAAGAATAAGAGAAAAAGAAAAATGAAGAGGGGGAAATCAAACAGGAATCAAGAAAGATAATTATTTACATTGCATTTAAATTTTGGTAGATCAAAAAAGCAAGAAGCCAGCAGCAAGTTTCACTAGTGAGAAGTGCAAGAGAAGAAATTGTTAGCATAGGACTTACATCTAGCAGCCATTTGAACTGTAAAATGATTCGACCTTGTTGCAAATCTAGTAGTGTGCTTAAAGTCTAGGAAAATTTTTATATAAATATGAATTTATATAAATGTCTTTTATGTAATTTTGTTTACAATTAGAGACTCCAAAGGAGTGACATATTTAACAGCTACCATTTCAACAGAATGAATTATGGTAAATCTAATGTTACTGGAAGTTCATCTCTTTTGTCCATTTTCAAACAAGCTTCTTTTTGTACCTTTATTACAAAATTTATGAAATCCTAATATTTGTGTGGAAGAGATGGGTATAATATGCTATCAAATTTGAAAATTAAAAATGGACAGGACAAATCAATATGTGCTGGTCATCTTCAGTTTGTAGTAAGAAAAAAGAAGCAAAAAAAAAAAAAAAAGATAAAAGGCAGAGAAGAAAAATTGAGAAAAGAGAAAATAATAGAGAACAAAAGAGAAGAATAGGAACACAGAAAGCAGGAAAGTGTTAAGGAGAGAGCAGTGCAGGAACAAAGAAAAAAAAAAAGGAGGGTTAAAAAACTAAGACTTAATTTGAAGATGTACTGCAGTTTTTTTTTTTTGACTTTACATAAACCAAATCTTAAAAAAAAAAAAAAAAAAAAAAAAGGCTGAAGGAAAAAAAATAATGTGAAGCCGAAAGTTACAAGGTGGGAATTGCCTCAAGATGTTGGCAGGGGATTTGTGTTTTCGGCAACGTCTACCCCCCGGCTGTCTTTCGCAGTCAACCACATGCTGGAGACGTCGGTCCAGCTGAAGGATTTCAGCAGTCTTTTTCCTGTGAGGAACATGCAAAAACAAGGCATGCAATCATCGCAACAGAAATCAAGAGACAAACACATTCAGGCATTTGATGTTAAAGACACATATTTACCAACACAGACGAGAAAAAAAAAAAAACATGTCTGTTTTGACAAAACATTTCTTTGTTTTTATTCTAATATTCACAGTTCATTGAATGGCAAGGGAATTTTCTTTAACATTTTATTTAAGCTCATCATTTGAGAGAGAGAGAGAGAGATATGAACCTTGAAAAATTACATTACTTCTCCATTTTAGTCTTTAAATTAGTGGCTGGGAGCACAATTTAATTGTTTAGACCAATTTATGTTACATCCTTCCTCAGATATTCAGCAGGGGAGATATAGAGAATGGGGATGGGAAAGGAGATGGCGGAGAGAAAGGAGGGAGAGAAAGGAGATGGGGGAGAGAAAGAGAAAGGGGGAGAGTGAGAGAAAAGGAGAGCAAAAAGGATAGCGAGAGAAGGGAGAGAGAGAGAGAGAAAAGAGGGAGAAAAAATGAGAGAGAAAGAAAAGAGTGACCAACCCTGCCCACCTTCTATTTCCATATGACATGTACACTATAAAATGGATCATGTAAAATGTGATGAAAAGAAATAAGAACAAATAGTCCAGACAATTTCAGAATTAATAAGCTCTCTTCTGAAAATTATAAAACATAACTATAATTTTTCAAATTCCAATTTGATATCAGACAATGATCTTTTCTTTTTCCTCCCAAAGTCCTTTTTTTTTTTTTTCTTTATCTTTGTTTCTATCCCTCTATTCTCTGGCCTTCCTCAAATTCATATTGCATCCAGTAACCATAAAGAAACTTAAAATAGGGCCATTAACTTTGTCCAGAAAGATATACAGTTTTTTTTCATACTTTGTTTTTGTCATATTCAGTATCCTTCCTGTGACAATACTGGTGCAATTAACAGAAATTGCAGCTGGTAAGCAGTGTTCAAATTCCAGATGAGACAGTTTGTGATTACTTTCTACTAATGCTCTTGGAAAAGGCACATTTCTTTCCTTGGCTATGAGTTAAATAGTTGGCTCTGATTGGAACCAGTCTAGGAGAAAGCGAATACAGAAGGCAAAATCTATAAATCAGGCAACAAGAAACCACACTAATATCTTTTCCAAGAACAATCATGGTAACACATACTAAGTAGAAAAAGAAAAATGGAAGTTGTGGAGACCAATGATTGCTTGCATCCTGACAGGACATAGCACTTAAAGTGAAGATGTGTTCATTCTTGGAATTGAACACATTACTATCTTCTCTCTATGTTATCAGTATTACTGTTGGTTGAATTTATAAAATCTTTCTTTTAAAACAATTATTCAGGAAAATAAGTTTCTTAAGTCCAATAGCTGTTATTGTATTGATGGGGGATTCCTGCCTAACCATGTGCAGAATGTCAACCTCTTCATTATGTCATTATTTCATCTAGGTGTAGGGATAAAGAAAGTGATTATTTTTCCCTTTGGTGGAGATGGATGGGTCATGTGACAGCCACTTAAAGTGGTAGTCAATTTCAGTTTGTTTATAGCAGCCAAACTGAGCATTAGTTTTTTTTAGCCTGGGCCAAGGGGTCCGGGTTGAGGCTAAATCTGCTTCCTCCAGCACATACTACAGCTTACAAATTCATGGTACAGTTTCCCTTTGGTAATATATCTTTCCCAGATATAGAAAGAAATTCCGACTCACAGTCCTCAATTTGGGAAAACCCAATACTTGCGGTTTCCCTTTCATGGAATATGTCCACACCTGGATCATAGTAGATGAATTCTGTCCTGTTTGAACCTTGAATCCTAGCTTCTACAGACACAGGAGTATCTCCATATTATATGTAAGACCCTTCCTTTTTGTTTCTCCTTACACTCTACTGTGTAGATATATGTAATATATTTTTCTCTGCGTGGGACACATGTATATATGTACATAAAATTTTGTATATGTTTTAGTGGTATAAAAGTCTCTCTAAGAATAAAGCATGTTTGCCCTGGCGGTGCAATATATAGATATAATAATGCCCACAATGGGGGAAACATAAATGAGAGAATAATCCTTTCATCCTTGGCTCTCTTCTGTTATAGTTATGAACTACACCATTTTACATGTACCATAAGCAATCAAAGGGCTCATATGGTAGAACTGTCATTTCAGATTAACATACATATTTGCTCTGAGAAATGCATCAATCTTTGAAATCAACTTGAATGCAGAAAACAAATCAAACAGGAACCTATTTTTTAAGATTGTGCTAACAACTGCTGCTGCTACTAGCACCACTAAAACAGTAGCATTTGACCAATACAATGAAAAATTGTACCAAGTGAAATTATGGTCATATTACAGATGAAATTGAACAGCAGGTCCCAGGTGCACAAAAAAAAATGCCCCACTCAATGAAGATAGAACAAACACAGACAAAACATCAGATGAAAAAAAGTAATAATGTTTAAAATACATTTAAAATTGTTAGCATGCAGTATCAGCAGAAATTCATTTTAGACAGGGTCCAAGGATAAAAGCTGTCCCTCAAATGCTTTGTCCTACAAGTAATGGATGTAAAATGTCACTCTGAGGGTAACTGATCAAACAAGTGGTACCTAGGATACCTGATGTTTTTCATTAGGTTTTCTTCTCTGCCGTGTCAATGAAAATTAGAAATATCCTCCAAGGAGAACAGCAAGCAACATCTATAACCCTCTCGAGGGTTCTCTTGTCCTATGTTGAGCAGCTTACATACCAAACAGTGATACCATATGTCAGCACAGTCTCAATAAAGAGCAAAAAATGCAAATAATCATGACATTAATATAAAGGAACAATTTCTTATAACAAGCTAGAACCAAAAATAATAATTCCTTGGAGGATTTGAACAGATTTACTAATTTTAGTTTGGTATAAAGATACAGTGGAGAGTCACCTCAAACATTCAAATTCACTATACTCTCATATAGCAGTTTGAAAGACATTACACTACAAGTGGTATTTACTTGACTCCCACGGGGTCAGGATGTGACACAAGGTCGTTTAACGTGGGAGCATTACACTACAAGTGGCTGCATGATCTTTAGATTCATCCTCTCAACCTTGCTGCTTTTGTGATGTTAAACCCAATGCAGTTTTCAGATTTGCTTATCCATCAGCCGTTTGTTATTTTTGTTTTCATTCTTTTTCACAAATATATCTCACTTAAAGATTCCTACCACAAGCAATCTAGTCATCATTATAAGAAAAATTAATTATCCAGTTCCAAAAAAGATCCACAGATGTGTTATAATTCCCAAAGAAACTGTGACGGTATCACATTATTTTTATTTTTTTTTTAATTAATTTATCCCAAGTAAAGCAATAATGCCTCTAAGACAACAGGGGTTACTGGGAGTGAATTTTGGTTGGTTGACTGTTTTGCAGCATATCAATGTCTATGGGTTAATTAATGCTGAAATCTAAATATTTTGAATGCAACTGCATGCCTTCAACTACAGATAAAATGTATTGTTGATCATTTTACTATTTATTGTAAAACTGCTAACAATACATATATAAATACATATTGTTGGTAATTTTTTTATATAAAAAGTATTGCTGTTATTTTTACTATAAAAATGTATTTGCTGGTATTTTTATACTTTTATAGTGTTTTGTTTTTTTTTTGGGGGGGGGGTTATTTTCCCATAGCTTGGATCCTAACAGGTGTTACCACACTGGATCAAGTTGCACCTTGGAACAGCAGCAATTAAGAGGTTGTTCCATGTTCCTCAAAACCTCCAATCTCCCAATCAGACACTTTGCTTTAGTTTATCATCATACCCACGACTATACTGAGTGTGAAAGAGAATGAAAAGATTTTATTGAGGAGAAAGGACAATAAAAGAAAAGGTTTCAGGACGACAGAAAATGGTGATTGACATTGCATTTAAATTTATGAAGGTTGTAGGTGGCAGGGAAGCAAGCAATCGGAAAGGAGCAAGTAAAATGGTGAGACCTAGTTGCCAATCTAGTAGCACATTTGAATTCATGTGGTCAAGGTACCATGAGGAAAAATCATTAGAACAATTGCCATGAAAATGTTTATAGTAAAGACAGAGGGAAGCCATGTTATGGTGTTGGAAAAGTGACTGAAGTTGAGATGCCAGATCAGTATCCTGACCTGGCATCTCAACTTCGGACAGGGTTATTCAGAGATGAATGATAAGAATTATTTATAGAGTTACTGCAAATTAGAAATCACACTGATTTACAGTGTGCCTTCAAAACCAAAACATCTCTGATAATAAATAAGAAAAATAAAAACGCTATATAAATTATTTTGTACCATTTACTTTATTATATGTATTTAATATTTTTCTTTTTGTGAATTAAAAAATAAATAAAAACAAAATAATACTTATAATAGTTGTTTCTGTCTATTCTTTGATACAAAAGGACTTTTCTAAAAATGATTTTTCTCCCTTACATTATAATTTTTCTTTCATTTAAAGGGGACAAGTCTGTATGTAACATAAAAGACCAAAATTATCATAAAAGAAAAAAGATTTTTAAAGTGTTTTTCGCACTCCCTACCTGTCACTGGTTTCTGTTCGATAAAGTCTGTTGGATACGGATGCCAAGAAAGCTTGTACAATGTCTGGGTCTACAAGTAAGCCAGCCTTCAAACACCTGAAAAGAGAGATGACAAAAACAATACACTAAGTCAATGTATTCTGATTAGTTTCCAGATGTGTATGAATGGTCATTCACTTTTCAGCCCCATTTCACTCCTGACATAAACACATAAAAACAATTCTTTTTCAAAGTCTATTATTTCTAGATATTTGTAAACATTACATTCATTTTCATGTCTCCAATTGCAAGAGAGATATGAAAACTTGGACAAAAACTGATTATAATTTCTAAGAAGCATTTTCATTCATATTACTAATTGTAGGTATTTATACTGAAAATTTTGCCTTGAGATACTTTTTTTATATATCATCATCATTGCTTTTTTTAACACCGTGCCTAATTTTCTCTTCATTATTATTTTATTACTAGTTTGATTCCATCTTATTATTGTTGCTCTTTATCTCAAAACTCTGAGTCCAATACCAGTATTATTACATTACTAGTTTATTTCATTTAATTATTATTGCTTTTTATCCCAACATTCTGGGTCATAGCTGGGGAGAGAAGATGTGGATTATTATATTATAAAAACATTATAATGTTTTGATAATATAATAATGCACATATTATTTATATTTTAATTTATATAATATATATAAATTAAAATATAAATAATATCATGATTATCACTGTAATCATCAGAGTGAATTAAATCTTTCACATATTTGGTTAATAAATCCTACCTATGATATTATCACTTACACACAGCTGGTAATAATTACTATAATAAGCCACATACTCTTTGTAAGGTCTGTGCCTTTTTGCTATATAAGAATTATCTCCCTTGCACTAGCAATGTCTGTTAGCATGGTTTGTGTCATAATGTCCGATTTTATGCCTTTCATGTATAACATCATCTTTGATTTATAATCATACCAATCATATCTTGCCAGAATTTTTAGCATAAAAAGCAAGATGAAGGAAAACTCATAATAAAAAAAAAAAACAAAAAAAAACATGTATACACCTAATATTCTTCCATGTTTTTATTCTAAGGTGTCCTGTGAAGAAATAGTAGTAATCTTAGGCTGTACAAACAGATGTGGCATGACTTTATGCTGAGGTGTCTTAGAAGATACCCAACTATTGTTAGATAAAGTAAGGTTGATGCTTGATTTTTGTTTTTTTTTTTTTTTTTTTTTTTAAGCATTTCACTCCAAGCAAGATTGGAAGCCACTAACACACAAGGGGTTACAGAGAATTGGAGCGAGAGCAAATAGGAGTGATAGAGGAAAGGATGAATAGAAGGATAAGGGGATAGATCAGGGCATCAGGGGATGTTGATTGACATTACATTTGAATAGTTTGAGATTATAGCTATCAGGGAAACAGGAAAAGGGGAGGGAGTTCCACAGGCGAGAGGTGCGAGACATGAAGCTATTGGAGTAGATGAGATGGCTACATTTAACAGTTTCGACAGTGAAAGGGTGTGAGCGAAATACCAGTCTAGTAGAACACTTAAATTCATGAAGTTTGGGAACAAGCTAAAGCAGCTCCTCAGAGCAGTTACCATGAAAGTATTTGTAAAAAAGACAGAGGGAGGCGACGGCACATCTGTGAGAGCGCGACTGCAGACGAGATGCCAGATCAGGGCCATTTACGTTGCATATCCGTCTCTGGATTTTATCAAGACTCTTGAGACAAACATAAGGGGCACCAGACCATATATGGCAGCAATACTCCATGCAAAGGAAAATGGTTGATTTGTAGATTTGAAGGATCGACTCTGGCGAGAAAAATTTCCTGGCATGGCACAGGGAGCCAACTTTCCTTGTGGTGGACAAAGCTATTGAACTGTTTTATATAAAGAGCTTTGATAATTTTTAGTTGCATTCATTAAGCAGTCATATTTCTTTAGAATGATGGTATTATCAACCAGAATTCTTTTCTCTAGCATTATAAGATACAGACCAGGCTGAAAATGTAGTACTGTTGCTATATTTAAGTGGGAACAACCCAGTCCTCACTTTCCTGTCTTGATAGAGTGCAAAAGCGTCTCTGTCCTCGTTGGAGAAGAATTATTTTCCACCCTCCAACCTCTCTCTCTCTCTCTCACAGGTGGGGTTTGGTGAGTCTCTCACTGTTCCATGGAAAGTGCTCAAATGAGCTACATTCCTCAGTTCTGCCAGATCTAATCCGCCATGCCACTTACACAGTAACAAACCACCCACATTCCCTCTGTATTCCATCAGCAAGAAGTAAGTTCTACTCAGTTTCTTCCTGCGAACCAATGCTCTGTGGAACAGACTCACAAGAGGATGTTTCCTTGATGACTTAACCTGTTTAAGTCTAGAGTTAACCATTATCTTCCCCCTCCTATCCATATAAACTACAGCTTAACCCTCTACCTCAAGTGGCCCCCAGGCCTTGTACAAGGTGAAAAAAAAAATAAATTGTTCTATTAGAGACAGGCAGGTGTTTCTGTGTATCAATATGCTTTTTTTGTAGCACATATATTACTTAAATCGCTTGATATCCTTCAGTTGTTCAAATGCGTTGGTGGTCTTCTAAAAAGAAGACATACCAACCTAAAAAGTCATGCCTGAGCCTATTGCACAGCCTAAGATTACTGTTACAGTGTCTGAACTTATTATGCAAATTATATAAACCTCAATAACTCAAATTTGATCAATAATTAATTTAAACACTGAAACGAGATTGATTGAGTTTTACAGCATATCAACCTTGAAACAAAATTGGAGCTAAATTTTTAGGTAGTTTTAAGTTGCAGTTTGAAGTTATTATGCAAAACCAGAAAATCACTTTACTTCAATAAAAAGGTAATAAAATCATCAAAAATTTATCAATACCTATAATAGAACAAATAACAAACATATGTAAGTTTATGAAGCATTTACATCTTAATATAATGTCCCTTCTTAATAACAGCCAGCAAAAATGTAATAAAATCAATGGATAATAATCCATTGATTTTATTACATTTTTTTTTTTACTTCATTAGGTTCAATTTCCGACATGGTGGTTTTCATTGATTCCTGCATTTCTGCTTTGCTGTCATTCTGTTTACCAAATTCATATAATTTCATCTTTACTAATGACAACAGATTTTCATTCAGATTCATATTCGGGACATTATGGTAGCCATTCCTGTAAAACACCTTTTACACTCAAAGAATTCCCAGGTAAGTTTAGATACATGAGAGAAGGAGCATAGCCATGCATAAATTTACACACTTCACTTTGAAACTGCAAAGCTAGGACTTGTACCATTCAAAGAAAGTCTTGTCCATGAAAATGCAATAGTTATCACTGTTCAGTTTAGCTCCTTCATCAATTTTGAATGTTCCAGTATGTTCCAGTAATGGTTTGTTCAGCAATTCTAGTCCTCATCATTACATTGACGCCTCCTTCATACCTTCTTTTAGCCACAGGCACATCTGTAGCAGATAAAATCCATCCTTTAGATCATCTATCAGGTCCATCACATGTCATCGAAGTTACTTTCGAAAAGTCAATTTTCATGTATTTCTTGGCCCAATTTTGACACTTTAAAATATTTGCTTCACAAAGAGGATTTTACTTAGGAGATTTCTTGGTGGATCCCAATTTGCAAAAAGTCTTCTACACATTTTGACATTTATGATTCCCTCAATTCCAAATTAGTCAAAAGTAGTTGTTTCACTATAATTTGCTTTAGCTTGAGGATACAAGTTCTTAAAACCTTTTCCTTTGACACTAGTTCTCAACCTAGTTATATTTTCAACAGCCATCTTTATCATTCGATGATTTCTGCAAAGCTCCTTTAATATTTCCAATGTGGACACTTCCCTCACTCAATGTCTTTGTTATTTTCTGTTATCAGTACTTTTCATTACCCATATTTCAATAGATATTATTAAAACAAAGAAAATATACTTTTATGAGATTTTAGACACCTTAAACTAATATTGGTTTAATCAGCATAATAACTTCATATTGCAGTTTTTTTTAATAATAATTCAAGAACATTAATAAAACACATTAAAACTACCTAAAAATTCAATTCCAGCTTTGTTTTGTTGTCTAAATTAATCATTTAAAATTTGACAAAGATTTTTCAAAGTAAATTCAAGTTGTTGAGATTTACATGATTTGCATAATAACTTCAGACGGACTTTTCTTCTATACCACATAATATTTTCATGTACAATTATTGAGTGACAAAAGAAAATTGTTTTTAAGAGTTTAGCACAATGGATTTGATTCTATCATAAGTGTCTTCTGGATCCAGTTTAAAAAGTTTGTCATCATCATCATCTGAAATTGCCGTCATTTTTGTTCATATAATCATCATAATCAAAATCACGAATCATCACACCTGCACCTGTATGATAATTAGAGCTTTATAACAATTTTATGTGACATATCCCTTCAGAACATGAGTGAACATGGCTCTCCCCAACTTCCTATCCCGTGTAGCTCTTAGCAATATTTCTTTTTACAATCCTTCCCACTAACAAGCTCATTAGTTAGGTTACTATTTCCCTCTGGTCCGCTTGTCTTCAGTATGCCCTGTGAGCGTCAAATTCTCCAAGCCTGCTTCTCTCATTGTGTGTCCAAGAAATTTCACCTGTTTGTTTCTGATTCTGAATATAAATGTCCTTTTTACTTCTATTTTCCTTAAGACATATTTCACACTCTAGGGTATTGTCAGCATCCTCCTGTAGAATCCCATCTCTGCTGTGTCCTCATCATCTGTGGGTAAATTATCCAGCATTCTCTGTCATAAAGGACAAATGATATTACATAGCTGTTTAGCACTTTTTTTTTTGCTTCTAACAGAATTTTCCTGTTTCTTGATACTTTGCTGAGTTTTTGGAAGGCATCTTTTGCTATCTTAATGCACCTTTTGATATTAGTGTCACATTTTCCATCATCTGTTAAAACATTTCCCCAGATAAATCTCTGGCTAACCCTAAGCATGAAAAAAGGCTGTAGGGTGGTAAGTCTTGATTATAACTATTATGTGAACAAAATGATGGCAATTTTGGGAGATGATGATAACTTTGTTTAAGTGGATTTGGAAGATATTCAGGATGGAACTAAATCCTAAGAAAATCGTACCAATAGTAAGTAAATTGTTGTTTTTGGTGATGTAACAGGAATTAATAACTAGTTGAGACCAACCTGCATACATTGGTAACAGCTGTGTCCCTCAAGTTTTCCAGGGTGGCCAGCAGTTTGTTCTTGGGGTCACGCTGGTTGCCCTGTCGTTTTTGAACGCGACTCTCATCTGTAATGGTGATCTTGATATTGCCATCTTGGGTGGCGTATTTGCTAAGTTTACTAAGCACAGGTGAAGGGGTCACAAGATATTCCCGGAGTGAGGCAAGCATCGTACTGGCCAGAATTGGGAATTTAGTGGCCAATTTTCCAAGGGCCTGCAAAGATGAAAAACAAACAAGACAATCATTATTGTTATTTAGATAAGAAATGTAATAAATATACAAAAGGTTCTTGCTCACATGCTACCTAAATTTCATCCAACCTGGGGCTCATCTGACTGTCAGTGAATTATATATTCGATAAATACCATGAAAATCCAATCTATGAACCCTGACGTATTTCTCAGTCAGGTTGGTTGGTTGATTTTGTTTAGTGGTATGTCAACATCTCTATGGGTTATTTATTGCTGAAATGTAAATATTTTGAATACAATTGTATACCTTCAACTATAGATAAAATGTATTGTGTGTCATTTTGCTTTAAAATTGTATTGTTGCTAATTTTTTTAATATAAATATATATTTTTATACATTCATAGTGCATTGTTTTCATTTGGGAGTTCACTATTTTCCCATAATTGGGACCCTAACAGGTGCTATCACCCGTCTCAGTCAGGTGCCATGTTAGCTAATAAACATTTCTTAGCATACTAGTAGTATCCTGTGATTACTTCATATTTTTCATTCAACAGCTGGCAAGGATTGATGATTGATTGATTGATTGATTTGTTTTCTATGGCTTATCAATCCTTTGCAGGTTAACTTTGGTGATCATACAGGAATTGGTGTTGGCAAGAGTTGAGGAACACCAACACATCACCATTATTACATTTTTTATCAGGTCAGTTTTATTTTAAGCACTTTTTACTGAAATTTTTAAGAGTTAGTTGTTTAACCAACACTTTCAATATAAACTCTTTATTTAAAACCAAATTTACATACATACACAATGTTCATAACTATTTCAAGTACTGCTATCCATTTATTTCATCCTCAAACATGGGCAGCACAGATATGTTTTTTTTTCTCCTGCTAAGGTTTTACATTCTCTTGTACAGATGTGGCAATATGAACTCTTTATTGCAAGTAAAACATACATACATACACAATGGCTATGACTCAATTTGAAGTAATGCCATCACTTATTTTATCCTCAAATATGGGAAGGACAGATGGAATTTTTTCGTCTTGCTAGGGTCTTACATTCTCTAGTACAGATGTGGCAATGTTGGTAATACTTGCAGTAGCTGTTACATTAATATTTTGTTGAATTTTTAAATGACATTTTAGTCCACCAACTGAGGCACATTCTTGTTTACACTGCAAGTGGAAACACTGTGAATGACTTCCTTTTCTGAGTGGTGTGTCTTTGATAAGTTTTGAGTCCTGCCTTAATTAGACAGACACAACTGATTATATGTTAGATCAAAATCTATGCCAAAATTCTCAGGAAAGTTAATATTAAAACCCTTATCAACAATCTAGAGTTAGGCTTTCCCAGTTATTTCATATGATGCTAGCTTTCTGCAGCATAGATATATATATATATTACAGACACACACACACACACACAGGTTGCAACGGATAAATTATCATCCAAATGATGCTAAAATTAAAATAACATTGACATCTCATTTTAACACATATTTATCAAAATTACACAAAAGTATCTTGTAATATTAAAGAGTAAATTTATTCAATAAAATCTTCAACCATGGCCCCAGACAACTTCGGAATCTCGGCACTTCCTCCAAGCGGTCTCTTTGTTGGTGAGTTGGTGAATGCTGCCATAATCCTTGCATTCAGTTCATCTTTGGTACTACAAGGAGTTTTATTGGTCTGTCACTCAAATGCACCCCACATAATAAACAAGAGGGTTGCAGTCTGGAGAATTAGCTAAACAGATGTAAGGTAGGATGTGGTCACAGAAATTGTCTGATAGCCATGGCTGTGGTCTCCTGCTTGTGTGGCATGGTACAGCATCCTGTTACCAGACATAGGGTCTTCCAGCAGCCAACATCTTGACCTAGGGCAGCACTACCTCCTCAATGCATTTGATGCAGGTCTCAGTGTTGACTCTGAGGCCCTCACCAACAAATTCAAGAGTTCTTTCCTTATCAGAATGATCAGAGTGAGTTTTCCGAGCTGCTGTATCTTCATAATCACCATTAGATGCATCCAACTCTTTCCGAATCTTCCACACTATCTTCAGATTGACACCGAAGCACTGAAATGTTTGTATTGGAGCTTCCGGTACAATTGCCAAGCAGTACAGCATGCCTTTTCTAAATTTCTGGTGGAATGAATGTCGTGGTGCTCTTTTTCTCACAGATGGTGCCCAACTGACCCTACTATACTATACAGTTGAAAAAAATCAAAAACAACACACGTACACAAAATTAAAAATATAAAACGGCGACAATTTACCAATCGCACCCTGTGTGCATGAGAGAGTATTGTACATAAATTTTTATATATCAGAACAATGTTAGGCATATGAATAAAAGTGAAAAAAATTCTGTGTCCCATATGTTATCCCCTCAAAAGACTTCATCTGATTTAAAGTAATATTTTTGTTGATGGAAGCAGGGGAAGAGATCTTTTTTTTTTTTTTTTTTTTTTTACTTATGTACCAAGAGGAAATGCTAAAATTTGAAATTAAGCTTTTTTTCTCAGATGTGTCTAAATATGCAGTGTAGATGATCCCATTCAGTTTCACAGTACTTTTATTTTTATAAGTTTTACTCTTAATTAAAACAGCATATTTTAAAAGTGAAATTATGGTCAGACTCAATGACTAATGTACTGAGTGTGTTGATCTGTAAAAGATCTCATTTGCTGGATTTACTGCATTAATTTATTCTTTTATTTTAAATATTTGAGGAGCTTTCTTTTTCACACAATATGAAATAATTATACTGTCGGAGAAGCTGAAAAGTATTTTCAATATATTTTTACTCATCACATAAATATTGAGGGTTACAATTTTTGAGTGCTCTTAAATAGAATCTAATTATTATTTCAGATTATATATATATATATATATATATATATATATATATATATATATATATAGGTAAAGATGTGTTTGGTAATCCGTATGGATAATTCCTGAGAGCTCAATGTAAAAACAGAGCAAATATTAATTATATTAAGAAACAGACAACTTTAAGGGTTCATGAACCCTTAAAAGTTATATATATATATATATATATATATATATATATATATATATATATATATATATATGAAAATCAAAATAAAAAAAAAAAAATGTGATCAGAGTTCAAGTTTGATAAATTAAAAGATAATTATTTTATTCACTTGACATACAGGTACCAAATAATATTTCCCCACCTCCTTGGTAATTAATGCTCAACTATTTAAACAAAGCAGTAGATGCCAACAGCCAATTTTGCATCTTTGGTCCCAACACACACCAATAAGCTTACAAATTTTCATTATTTAAAGATAAAAAAAAGAAATTGTGACAGCTGTTTGCTTATTTTTAAGTTCGTCAACAGCTGCAATAAATTGTTTATACAATTGTTAGATGAAAAGGAAGGACATTTTGGTAGTAATATCTTATTTCTTGTTTTGTGTTGAACAGGATAAAGACAATAAATTTTTATGTTTATGTCTTTTTCTGAAGAGTATCAGCATGAAACGACATTAACAGAAAAAAATAAATAAAAATTTCTTGAGACTTTTCAGCCTAAAGAATCATGTAAATCATTTGACAAAGGTGTGTACTCACTTCCAAAGAAACCATTTGCAAAGGCGTATGAAGAAGCAGTAATTTCTTGTCTGTTAGAGAATTTATTTTCTCAGTAAGCCGTAAACACAAGTTTTCTGCCTCTGTTGAGAAAATAGAAAACAAAACAAAAAAAATACAAACAATGCAAAGAATTAAAAGAATTTTCAAAATCAATTCTTTTTATTTATTTCTCAACAAAGTCTGATTTTTTACAGACTATCAACCCTTTGCAAGTTATTTAAAACTAGAAAATATTTTCAGATTGTAAGAGATGATAATGATTTAGTGATACAAGTCCTACGAATTAACGCATAGCTGGAGGGAGAAGAGGTGGATTCGTATCTTTCCCAAGGATAAGTTAATATAACGAACACAAACGGAATTGGAAATTGTCTCTTTGATTTTCAATTCCAAGCTCTGATTGTTTACACCACCTACACACCCAAGCTTACAGCATTTGGTATTCCCAAGTGGTCACCCATCTATGTACTGACCAGGCTCGACATTGCTTAACTTCAGTGATCATACAAGAACTAGTGTTTCAGCATGACATGGCCCATGTACAGTAAACTGACATGCCCTATCAGAGAACATAAAACATTTGTCTCATGCAAATGAGTAATGAATTCAGAAAACCTATAAGAGTGTTTCTCAACCTTTTTAAGTAATGGCACACCTAAGAGCAAATGAAAATATCACGGCACATTTAGCAAAATTTTTAAAGGGCATACATTTAAATGATATAAAATAAAACCATAGATTTAAAAACATACACAAATATGAATTTACTTTATTTCAATGTTTCTGTTCAACTATTTGTGAAGCTTATTTAGTGTGAAACCTGTGCCTCTGATGTTTTTCATGATTTCTTCAATGTTTGGTCAAATGTGCAATATGCAGACCATCATTTCTACTTCAGTTGTGGATAGTCATTATCACTTCCTATTTTTGATATTATTTAGGGTTAAGAAGCCTAATTCACATAAATTAGTAGTAGAAAATTGCAATAAAACTGATAAAGCCTTTTGTATTGAAATCCAAAATGTATCAATTGGCTAATATTGAATGTTTTATTTTGATCCTACGATCAGCAGAAATGGTGGCCAATTCTTCTTCTTTTTCACATTACTGAAGCCCAATTTAAGAAGAAACATTTATAAAGGGATTTTGTATCCAATCATACTTTTTTGTGCTCAAAGAAAGAAAATAATAGTCGAT
The DNA here is from genome assembly GCA_903632075.3 of Acanthosepion pharaonis. Lineage (NCBI taxonomy): Eukaryota > Metazoa > Mollusca > Cephalopoda > Sepiida > Sepiidae > Acanthosepion > Acanthosepion pharaonis. Next base: position 386,436 of record CAHIKZ030001202.1, read on the forward strand.
GTTTTCATTGAGCGCTTTCAGATGGGTAACCATAATAGGAATTAATACTTTAATGCAGGTAGTATGCATTGAAGGAAACATGTTTTGAGGCACACAAATGTGACACAGTACAGCAGTTAAGAGATAAAGATGGAGCATGTGATAAATGAAGAAGTCCCAAGGGCAATTTGAAGTACATAGAAACTAGTAATAACAATCAGAAAGACAGAGATGAAAAATTGGGGACACAATAAGAAAAGAAGGTTTGGCGAGTTTAACACTCACAAGGTGCATCAAAGACAAAAGAAATCAAGGAAACGAGCAAGTAACAGATTTGCCAATTTTGAGTAAATAAATTATGACAAAGAAGAGTCATTGTAGTACTACAAAACTCATCTATAGCAGGATTTTACAAGCAAGTTCACACTCCTCACTGGTCTTTTGAACAATTGTAGAGGTTTGTCCTTTGTTTCTGTTTAGCACTGGGTTTCCAATTCCTTCTAAATGCTTTTTCTTCTCTTTCATTTTAAATGGTCTTTTGCATCTTGGGGGCATTATTGCCTTGCTTAGGTGGTCCCTCTTACTCTGTAACTTTTTTATCTCGAGTGGCTCTTGGGCCTCGTACAAGGTGAACACCATTTTTTATATATATATATATATATATATATATATATATATATATATATATATTATATATATATATATATATATATATATATATTTATATCTATAAGCAAGTAGTATTTATGTGGTGACTGAGTCTGAAACCTAATATAATGAGTTTTGATTGGAGACTGAAGCAGTTGTTAGCTGCATGCCAATAGGACCTTTGTCATTTTGTTTTGTCATTTTTAAATCTGTCTTTGATGTGAAGGTGCAAAAAATTACCAATTTTCTCATCCATCAAAAGAGAATAATTGTCAGGTAACACCAGTTGGGTTAGGGTTCCCCATTCTCTCATACTGGTTTGCTAACCATTTATCCTGATAGGGTTATTGAACAGACGGAGTCAAATAAATGGATCAAATATACATGAACCTTACTACTCAAATTGGCCAAACAAATCCAATGTGACCACTTTGTAACAGGAAAAGAGTATGTGTGTGTGTGTGAGTGTGTGTGTGTAAATGCACTAAAATGATTTATCATGGCCAGCATGATTATTAATGATTGGCCCTGATCTGGCATCTTGTCTGCAGTTGCTCTCTCACAGACGTGCCATCACCTCTCTCTGTCTTTTTTACAAATACTTTCATGGTAACTGCTCAGAGGAACTGCTTTCACTGATTCCCAAACTTCATGAATTTAAGCGTTCTACTAGGCTGGCATCTCACTCGTACCCTTTCAATGTCGAAACTGTTAAATGTAGCCGTCTCTTCTGCTCCAATAGCTTCATGTCTCACACCTCTCATCGGTGGAACTCCCTCCACTCTTCCCGTTTCCCTGATAGCTATGACCAAATAACCTCACATTAAAATCAGAACGAAAATCCCCAAGAAATTTTCAGCAACTTGTGAGTTCTTGAAAACTTAAAACTAGCAGCACTTAAGTTCTAAGGACTTTCAATTAAAAAGATTCCCAAAATAAAGCCATTCTTCAAAAACAACTGTAAGAGGATCCTGAGAATTTTATTTTCCTAAAATAATGAAGGTTTAACCCTGCTTTGACCTTTGAGATCTCAAAGAAAATATGGTTTTGCAATAATGTGCTTACCAGATTCATCCCTGACGGCCCAAAAGAGCAGGTCAACACAGGCCGCATTGCTGCAGACCATTAACTCATAAGGGTCAAACTGCATGTGCCGCACCTCTGCGGGACTGCGCTGTTGCTTGCTCTGCAGCTCTGTTTGGCCCGACAGGTAGAGAGACTTTACAAAATCTTGCACTTCCTTCATGAATGATGACGGCAAATCTAGACAGGTAGAAGGAAAAAATGAAAAATAAAAATGGTTTTAGAAATTCTTTCCAATAAGAAGCAAGCAAAAAAAAAAAAATGAAGTTATTTTTTAATCTCTTTACCTGATATTATAACTTCCTGTTATAGGGTTATCATTATAACACACACTCATACTTGGTAAAATGCATTTCATTAAATATTCTCTATACATAATGCTTAGGAGGCTATTGCCATAACACCCATATAGTTAGTATGAAGACTGACTCCAATACAACTGGTATTTACAAGGAGGGATGTGGCACAAGGCCAGTTTTTATGTGGAGCAATTCCAATCCCATAGGCTAAGGCAAAAATTTCCCTTAGACCCCGCTGAGTCAGGTCTGTCTACCTCTCCAGAGAAGACTCTGCCCATAAGCATAGCCTCATCTGGGTTCCTCTCTGCATGAAGGCAGAGAGTTTGACAAGTCTGTTTTGAGCCTGCCAGCAAACTGCCTGATTCCAAAACGACTACTAACCTGATACTGTGGAACTCCTTAGAGTATTGGATGAGTTCAAAGAGTCACTGGGGTCATACTTTTTACTCCACAATATCCCCACTTTTAAGATTACTACTTTATTAAATAATACTTTTCATTTAGCATTAATATCTTCCTGTCCTCTTTCTGGAGAGTTCACCAACATATTTTATACCATTTTCTTTTCTTTGAACTTGTCCTTACAGGTTTCCCAATTTGTTTTGGTGCTGACACATCAGAAATGTTGTACTGCATTTTTACAAGTTCTTCAGGTCTTTCCATCAGTGAATTTTTTCTTCAGCTGATTCTGGTCTCTCTTATGTTGAACTTTTTTCATAGAAACTATGATTGCTAGAGCTTCTTACTCTATCTGGCTGTAATTTTTCTCTGCTGGGAGAAGCGAACGTGAAGTATAAGCAAAAGCTTTCATTTTACCACCATCATATTTGTGCAAAATCACCGCTCCAACACTGTAATCACCTGCATCTGACACTACTATAATTTTTGCTTTTGGATCGTAGTGCAATAGCGATAAATCAAACATAAGACATTTTTTTTATTTCATCAAAGACTTTTTGACATCTGTGATCCCAATTCTATTTTATTCTTTTTTTTTTTTTAAGTAGATTGTTAAGTGGAGCTGTCAAATAATTTTTGCTTTTGGATCATAGTGTGCTAACGATAAATCAGACATAAGACATTTTTTTTTTTATCTTATCAAACACTTTTTGACATTTATCATCTCAATTCTATTTTATTTTTTTTTTTTCCAGTAGATTGTTTGATGCTGTCAAATAATTTTTGCTTTTGGATCATTTAATGATAAATCAGACCTAAGACTTTTTTTTTTTATCTTATCAAACACTTTTTTGACATTTATCATCTCAATTTATTTTACTCTTTTTTTTTTTCCAGTAGATTGTTAAGTGATGCTGTCAAATAATTTTTTGCTTTTTTGGATCATAGTGTGCTAATGATAAATCAGACCTAAGACTTTTTTTATCTTATCAAACACTTTTTGACATTTATCATCTCAATTCTATTTTTCTTTTTTTTTTCCAGTAGATTGTTAAGTGATGCTGTCAAATAATTTTTGCTTTTGGATCATAGTGTGCTAATGATAAATCAGACCTAAGACTTTTTTTTATCTTATCAAACACTTTTTTGACATTTATCATCTCAATTCTATTTTACTCTTTTTTTTTTCCAGTAGATTGTTAAGTGATGCTGTCAAATAATTTTTGCTTTTGGATCATAGTGTGCTAATGATAAATCAGACCTAAGACTTTTTTTTATCTTATCAAACACTTTTTTGACATTTATCATCTCAATTCTATTTTTACTTTTTTTTTCCAGTAGATTGTTAAGTGATGCTGTCAATAATTTTTGCTTTTGGATCATAGTGTGCTAATGATAAATCAGACCTAAGACTTTTTTTTTATCTTATCAAACACTTTTTTGACATTTATCATCTCAATTTATTTTACTCTTTTTTTTTCCAGTAGATTGTTAGTGAGTAATTTTTGCCTAATGATAAATCAGACCTAAGACTTTTTTTATCTTATCAAACACTTTTTTGACATTTATCATCTCAATTCTATTTTACTTTTTTTTTTCCAGTAGATTGTTTGATGCTGTCAAATAAATTTTTGCTTTTTGGATCATAGTGTGCTAATGATTAAGACTTTTTTTATCTTATCAAACACTTTTTTTTTGACATTTATCATCTCAATTTATTTTACTCTTTTTTTTCCAGTAGATTGTTAAGTAGAGCTGTCAAATTATGTATACTAGGTACATAAATTCGATAATAATTAGCCAGTCCTAAAAAAAGCTTCTAATGTAATTACATTTCTTGATGTAGACATATTTCTAATTAGATTTGCCCTTGACAGATGTGGTTTCCTATCATTTTTATCAATAATTTGTCCTAGGTAATTTATTTTTAGCAAATTTTGTTACACGCGTAGGAGTTTCAAAAATCTGGTCACTCACTAGTTAGTATAACTCCAGTTATAATGTGGTGCTTGTTATACCGAGCTTCAGTCCTAGTTCCTCATCATCGACTATTATAACTCTGGTTATAATGTTGTGAATTTGAGTATCCTCGTAACCAACTTTTATAAACTTGTGCTTGGTATAACGTAATTCATTAAAGTAGTCTCTATACATAATGCTTAGGCTATTACCATAATGCCTGTATAATTAGTATGAAGACTGACTCCAATACGAATACTACTAACCTCATAACTTGAAACTCTTTACAATATTGTACAAGTTCATAGAGTCACCAGGGGTGTACTCTTTACTCCACAACATCTAACCTTTTGAGATTATTATTTTATTAAATAATATTTTTTTATTTCGTATTAGTATCTCCCACTCCTCTTTCTTGAGAGTTTGCCAATTTACTTTGACATATTCCAAGTTTTCCTCTTAATTTGTTTCGTCTTTTTAAAAATGTGAATTTTCATGAAAAACTGTTCATAAATTTCAATTTTTTTTTTTACTGTCAAAATCTTAGGCAATTTTTCTCGTAAACTTACTCTTTTCATTCTTAGAGATTTAATCAAACTGAAAAGTCCAAAAGTGAAAATAAAAGAGAAAGTAAAGGAAATACCTTTTTCCTGCTCCAGAACATCTCGAAGCAGAGTCACCACAACAAGTGTAACAGTTTCACTGAAGGATTTGTAGGGAAACCGCTGTAAATTTCCAGTCTGAAAAGAAAAAAAAATAGTTTTTTTTTTTTTTTTTTTTTTTTAAGAATGTTAAGCCAGAAATACATATTAAGAAGAAAACAAATCATTAAGGAAAATGCTGATTTGGACATGGTTGCTATTAGGCATTATTTCTTGTCTTTAGATGACTTAGAAACATTGCTAGATCTATGGAAAGTAAGATAATTTTTAACAGTAAAGTCAATGTATCTTAGGGAAAGTGTAGCAAGATTTGTATCCTCTAATAATTTCCTAAACTGATTATTCCTGCAATACACCAAACAGGATGTACAAACTCTTAATAAATCTATCAATAGAAAATGATTTTGTGAGAAAGTAAAAGATTCATACAGAAAAGTTGAGATAAAAAAATATTAAAAGAACCTTACCGTGTAAACTTCATATGCCATATTGTCCAAGTTTTTCAAAATATCTTTACTGAGCAATCGTTTTGCCTGCAAATATACAAACAGAAATTAAGCAATAGAGGTTTGGGAAATTGGTTGACTTGACCAAAGATAACCAAACTCTCTAGTTGATTTCAACATAACAAGCAATGTCTCAGCACAACAGAATATTTGTGATTCATCATAATTTGTGATGAGAACCGACAAATTTTGGTCCGAACTAAGAATAAAAACATCTCAGAATAACTATTTTTCAAGGAATATAAATTTGTTTCAACTACATAATTTCAATGTTGACTAAAATAAATTCACTGTTTATAATCAAAACCATGTTATATAAACAAAAATTGTTGATGCTAAACTCAGGCAAATTCAATTCAGATCTCAATGAAACTCTAGTAAACAAGCTTTCCTTTGTCGTTCTAATAACATAAGAATCCTATTAACAAATTTCCGCCCGGACTATTAAGTAGACTTCTAGCAATGTAAACTCAATGTCTCAACCTCAAGCCATTCTGGTGCACTCTTTAATCCATATTTTATGGTTCAAATGAATATTTTTGAAAGGGTCTTATTTTATTTCAACTTCCCATTCATCCACACTTTAATTTCTACTTAATCTGTTAGTTTAATGATTTCTCTGCCAAAAGTCACCATTTGTAACTTTCATGTACCAATAAAACTTTATACAAGGTCTTTAGCATCTTGTTGCATTAAGCCTAAACAGTAAACCTTATCAAACAACTGTTTCCCATTTTTAGCTTTCTCTTTAGTCAATCAGTGACAATTTTTGTGGAAATAAGAACTGTGGAATATTTTTAGTATTATTCTTATATATATATATATATATTAGGAAGAATAATACTAAAAGTAAATAAGCAGTTGAATCACCATATGTGCCTGATGAATCATGAAACCATGAAACTTTAAGTTACACTAGAAACATACAAACACATCTATATAAGCTTAAAAGAGGCCCTATTAGGCAGCATCTAAGCTAGCTCCTGTGGAGGGCTCTTCATTGGGCCTTCATCATAATAGATAGGGAGGAGTAGATGCGATAGGCAACAATAAACTACAGAAGAACTCAAAATTGATTGCTGCATTTAAGTATTGCATTAATATTTAAGCTTTAATATTAATGCAATACTTGTTTGTATGGAAAGTAATGTACAGCTTTTAAAAGTTCAATGATAATTCTTCTGCTGCAACTTAATTTAAAGATAATTTGATGAACATTACTCTCCGTATAAACAGTTATTTTTATTTCATGAGTGATTTTGATTATGCCCAAATTTATTTCCAAGTTCTAAAACTTGTTACCATATAAAACAGTTTGTCAGAAAAAAAAAATCACATAAAAAACCACAGTAATGAAAACTTATGAATCCAAAATTTCAGGATTGTGGGGGGTCCAAACCCAGCCTGGAATATTTTTAATCTACTCAGAGTCGGCCTGATTCCAAAATGGTATGATATGTTGGGCTACATTCTCTAGAAGTAAAGTTGAAAAAGTGTGACACACTGACATTCACATTTATTTATATTATATAGATTTATATAAAGGAAGTGATATTTCATGAATGACAAATAACAATGAAATAAATTATGATTTCAATTATATTTACTTCATTAAAATATTATTTCTTTTTTAAAATTATTTTTTTACTATAAATAGAATGAATTAAAAGGTTACTTATATTAATAAATAAGTTTCCTTGGTACGTTCGCAAAAGAGATAACTAACTACTCTGATTAATTATCAGTCAAGATGACACAAACAAAATTCACATAATCAAACATTTTATATTTAATCAAATTTTTTTTTTAAATTTATATTAATTAAATAATTTAAAGCATTAAAAACTATTAACTATTTTACTTAAAATCAGTGGATTCTGTCCCAAATTAAAAATAAATGCAGACTTTTGATCATACCCAGAAACCAGAGTTGGGATTTTATTCCATATTTTTACATACCACAGAATAATATTAGATTGTTTCATGACTTTTACTCCACCCAGAGTTGTCATTTTTCATCCAATTTTATCCAACTGTTAAAATTTAAGTTGGTCAGTAAAGTCAAATTGTCCATTTACCAATTCCTAGATAAATACAGATTGATAACTCAAAAATTAAACCAAAATCTCTTTACACAAAAAAAAAAAAAAAATTCCAATTTGGAAATATGTTTTGAGAAATAGGTATATAACAATTGTTTCCAACCTTTTTGGGTCACACAAGTAATGTTCACAAAAGTACTACTAAATGTTCAACTTGCTCAGTTGGCAAAATTTGGCCCCTTCCCACCTGTCTTAATAAAAAAATATCAAACCTTTTTTCAAATTTTGTTTCCTGTTGTTAGAGTTATTTATTTTTCTAATGTAATTTTAATGAACGCTAATGATTTTAAGTTCAGTTTTCATGAGATCATGACTAAAAAGTCACATAATGGAACTGTTAGTATTATTAGTTTCATAACAATTAGTAAGGAGCTACAAAATAAATTTTCTTACTAAAAAGGAGTTGCAAGTAACAAAGTTTGAAACACCATAGATTAAAAGGTAAAAATTTTGGACCATCATTTGATTAAGACAATTAGCAGCCATAACAAATCAGAGATATCAAGGAAGACGTCGATCCTCTTCTCGGAGAATTGTCCTGTTAAACTTTATTTCACTCAACTGAAGTTTGTCCACATGATTCCATATTTCTTCCATTAATGTTACTTTTTTCTTATCAATGCAACATGTATTTTTTGCATTTCAAATTTCTTATAAATTTAAATTTCACCAATTATGAAATTGTATCTTTTATTCTGAGGAGACTTTTTCTTTCTTTTTTTTTTTTTTACTGGAGCATTTATGAAACTGTAAAATGAGTGGCCATGGTTAAATGTAAAATAAATGGCAGAACAACCCAACAAACAGAATTGACAAAGTTAGCAATAAGAAGGAAAAGAACAGGGCAAAAATAATATGAAGCAAGCAAACAATATATGCAAGGCAAGGCAAGGCAATGGTAATAAGGCAAAAGGTTCACAAACTAAGAATTGAGGTTGACACACAAGAGCAAGTTTGGATAAGTGAACATAGCATTGTCTTCAAGATGAGACAGACTGGTACTCAGTCATATGAAACCAAGAACCAACCTGTTTTATTGGCTAGGAACAAATCCCAGTATGCATTTGTGAGCTTCTGCCTATAAATTGGGGAGGGAAAAGTATTTTGCAGTTATTTCCTATCAAAATTGGAATCAACAATTTGAAATATCAATCATTCCTTTCCCAATTGTAGGAATTCAATTCTTCTTTGCATTTACTAATAAATATCATTTTCTGTTAAGGATACTTCAAAGTTGTCTGTATCATTTTCATTTATGCAATAAGGAGTGGACTAAATCTTTTTTTTTTCAAATCTTTTTAAATTAATGTCACAAATTATTAAAATAAAATGAATATTTCAAAAGTTTTATTTATTCCTTGTGAAACAATGCACTCAGATGGTTGATAAAATAAACATCAATTTATCCTTAATGCAGAAAGGGTGTAATTTTAGCTCTATAAAAAAAAAAAATTGTTTAGGCCGAGGAATATTGCTAAAAAGTTAGAAATTATCATGTTTGGTTTACTGAAAAGTAAACATGTTTCGTTTCAAATTGGATAATCTGAAGAAGATCGATTGGTTATATGCAAGGGAAACAGAAGAAAAACTAGTTTTATTGGCTTGGCTTATTTTTTTTAAGCCCAAATCAGGTCAATTGTGGACGATGGCAATTATAGTAATTATGAATATTCTGTCCTGATGGCAAATGGCATCATTCTGAATTTATGAATTGTTGAAATAATTACAAATCTTTAAAGGCATTTGATGTACATGAAATAATAACTGCTGTTAACAAATCTGCAAAGCTGGAAAAGGAGCAGCATAATACATTGGGGAAGAGAGCGAGGAGGAGATAAGTGAGAGAGAGCGAGGAGGAGATAGAGGAGAGAGGAGAGGGAGGAGATAAGATAAGTGAGAGAGAGCGAGGAGGAGATAAGTGAGAGAGAGCGAGGAGGAGATAAGTGAGAGAGAGCGAGGAGGAGATAAGTGAGAGAGAGCGAGGAGGAGATAAGTGAGAGAGAGCGAGGAGGAGATAAGTGAGAGAGAGCGAGGAGGAGATGAGAGAGTGAGAGGAGATAAGGAGAGAGAGCGAGGAGGGAGGAGGAGATAAGGAGAGAGAGAGCGAGGAGGAGATAAGTGAGAGAGAGCGAGAGGAGGAGAGAGCGAGGAGAGAGAGAGAGAGAGGAGATAAGGGAGAGAGCGGAGAGAGAGGAGGAGGAGATAAGTGAGAGAGGAGAGGAGAGATAAGGAGATAAGGAGAGAGCGAGGAGGAGATAAGTGAGAGAGAGCGAGGAGGAGATAAGTGAGAGAGAGCGAGGAGGAGATAAGTGAGAGAGAGCGAGGAGGAGATAAGTGAGAGAGCAAGGAGGAGAGAGTGAGGAGGTAGAAAGACTGTCATTTCTTATAAGTGTTTTCAGGATTGTTAAATGCTAAACTGATGAACCTTAAATTTTATCAATTGAATTAACCCAACTCAATTAACAATATGGTGATTTTTACATACATTTTGAAAGCAGGCAATGCTAGATAATTTTAAAAGTTGCCCATGTTGAAATGTGCATGAGCTGCCACAGAAACAGGTGAAGAATTCATAGACTCACAATTGGGTAAATTTTAGTTCCCATTTTAACCCTTGCAATACCCTGAACTTAAGCTTTTATGTTGGTTCCAATTAATGTAGGAATCACTGCCAAGAACATTCCTTCCCCAAATTTATAGACAAATCCTGCAGATGCATGCTGGGATTTCTTCCTGACAAGAAAAAAATTAAACAATTCTGTCTCATCCATCGTATTTTTGTTCTTTCTTGTCTTGAAGTCAGAACATTACAATCACTTGACTGTATCCCTTTTGTGCGGGAATAAAATTCTGAGGGTTAGAGAATATGAGAAAAAAAAAAAAAAATCACTATTAAAGAGAGAGGACAATAAAAGAAAAAGAATTAAGACAGAAGATGACGACTGACAATGCATTTAAATTTTTGAAAAGTTGTGTGGGGAGCAAGAAGCAGAAAAAGAATTCCACAAGCGAGAAGTGCGATAAAATTTTTTTTTTGCCAATTACTCCACACTTTCACTCTTTCTGCTGCGTACTAACTATTTATTAAAATTGCTGGATTGAAACATTCAAAATTTGGTTTGTTTCATTTTAATAACTTGTTTGTCATTACTGCAAAAGGCTGGTGCAAGACTGACGGCCTTAATTGGGTGGGATTTTTTGTAATTGCAAGTTTCAGTGACACATTTCAACATAGGCCAAAATATTGCCCCAAAAAGTGAATAAAATGAGTCTTACCACACTGACGAGTGTTTGAAGCTGTGAACTGGAAAATTTCAGGTGATCTTCCTCTGGAATAATTTCAAAACCCCAGGGTTTCGTTCTGGTAAAGCTGGAGCCAACTTTGTTGAAATAGCGAACTGTAGGATCAAGCATATCATCTGCAGAGCCAATCTTCTGCTGAGTCGGTGCCATAGGAGAAGGTGACCGTTCTCGACGGAAGTCAGCTGGATTCTCTGTTGTTCCTGGGGTAGGACTGGTGGGGCTTTCTGGGGTTATTACATGTGAGGACAGCGTCCGAGGAAAGATGGAGCGAAATTTGGTAAATGGCCGCTTAGGTGGGGAATTTGTATCTTCAGGGGATTCGACTGTAGCTAAACACTGGCTTGGTAGAGGAAACAGCAGATTGATAAGTGGTGTCTTGTCATCAGAGGAACGGCCAATAGCCCGTGCCATTCCAATCAAAGTTGGAACAATGGAAGTGCACAAAGTTTCTGTAACAAAAAAAAAAAAAAATGACAAAAATAATACCAAGTGTTACCCACCAGCAATCCAGTCACTCAGAATCAAGGTTTAAGATTATTTATAATTAATAAGCAAATAAACCTAAAATTACCTCATATGGGGAATAGCCTATTTCGGCAGACAAAGATATCAGTCATCTGTCTTATCCACCCCAGTGTGGATTGAGATCATGTCTATAAAGTTAGATAAGACAGGAAGTAGAATTTAAGTGTAAAAGCTAATAAATACAACTTACCAAAAATATCTAATACAGAATTTAGTCATTTTAATGTTTCAGTCAGACGAAAGACACAGGTCAGAGGAGGGTGGAAATTATCTGTCTTAAAGGGAAGTGGTTTTATTAGAATAAAACCAGTTATTAATCTCATAACACCAATTAATATATATATATATTATAAATATACATATACATCAGTATATATATATATATATATATATATATATATATATATATATATATATATATATATATATACATACATACACACATAAGTGCATACACATACATGTATATTTTTTTTTGAATAAAAATTCCAAGAGGATAGAATCCAGGTAGAACTCAATGTCCAGGACAGAGTAAGGATATAATAAAAAAGGCTTAAACACTAATATTCCATGGTTATAATTTATTCCATTGGAATCATAAAAATGCATCCAATTCATCAGACCTCCTTTTATTATTTTATATATATATATATATATATATATATATATATATATGTATGTATGTATGTATGTGTGTGTGTGTGTGTGTGTTGTTTTATTAATTTCTACTTTAAATTTAGGTTAAAAACTTGTGTTTCTTCTAATACCCCCACTTGTTGTCACAAGCTTAATGTTCTGGGCTTTCCCTAATAAAACCTAAAACCTCACTGCCTTAAGATAAACACCTAGCACCCTCCTTAACCCCTGCCTAGCATCCAACTGAAACAGTGAAAAGGGTTACTGGCAAGTTATGGTTTAGCTTCCAATACCACACAGCTAACCCCTGAATACGTTCCACTTCTTCATGAACTTCACTCCACACCGGGGTTGAAAAGACAGATGACTGTTTTTGCCATCTGCCGAAATAGACTATTACCTATATGAGATAAAGGGATTTTTTTTTTTATTATATTATATATATATATATATATATATATATATATATATATATATATATATATATATATATGCATGAAAAATGTTATAGTTGTTCCAACAAGGGAAAAAATATATATTTAAAAAAAAAAAAAAAAAAAAAAAAAAGATAAACCACAAACATTTTTGGTTATAATGTGGATTTGTTTTAGTATATATATTGTGTTTTTTCTTAATATTTCTGATACACATGTTTCCAGTCTCGTGACCTTCAGGCAAATAAAAGGAATAAATTTTTAAAAGGAATAATTTTTCCTTATGCTCTCATTGTTCATTTTCTGTATTTGTTAATGAACCTTGAACTCCTTTTTGGACTGTTGCCAAAAGTGAATTTCTACTTAAGTGTTAATAAAACCATTAGGTTTGGTATGAGAGCTGGTGATAACAGATAAGTTGATGAGAGATGTCTTCCGAAACCTGTTAACCTGCATATGTAAATTCCCTTCCAATATATACATACTGTCTTATAATAAGGAATCAGCATATACACATACACACATTTTTTTTATATATATATATGTGTGTGTGTGTGTGTGTGTGTATATATATACATACATACGCAGTGTGTCCCAAATATAATAGCTGACTTGTCCCTACTTCACAAAATTATACTAGAGATTCAATACATTTATTCAATTAATGTTATTGGCCTTGGGAAGTGATCCCAGCATTCAACACCATTGCAAATTACTTGTCAACTATACCCCATGGGTTGACCCCCCAAGCCGAATGAGTAAAATTGGTTAGGTGGAACAATTTTGAAAGCCCTTGATGGTTGTGCTAGCACAAAGTCACAAGTCATCATGGCCGAGGGATTCATCATACTGGCATGTGCTGAGAAACCGTTCAATGAATCTTATTCCTTACAATACAGATATATTTACTTTTGAGAGATTGCATTCTTTTAAAATGTCAGAATGAAGACAGGAAAACATTATTCAAAGACACTGACTACATTAACATGCCAGATAAATACAAGAGATGGGTAAAGTTTTAACAACCTCTTCCTAAATTTTAACCAAATGTGCAACAACTTATTCCTAATTTGGGAAAATATAATAATTAAACTGATATTGTAGTTTGAATTTCCTAAAACTTAACTGAATTTTTGCCTTATCTCTCTCTTATATATATATATAGTAATATGTATGGAATTTCCAGGAGGATATAGTTCTAGGGACATCTTTATGTCCAAAGACAGGGCAAAATTACTATTAATTAAAGAATATTATACACTTAAAATCCCATAGGTAATAATTTTTATTTCATGAGAGCTTTAAAAAAGCAGCTCTCAATATTCAAGAGTTACAAATAAAAAAAAGTTATATATATATATATATATATATAGATATGTGAATTAAACTTGTGTGTATATGTGAAAATATATATAAAATGTGTATAGATAGTATTAAAAAAATATTTATAGGATATATTGGAAATTATATATAAGCAATTGTTTCTAATAGGAGTGGATAGGTTTGCCTATCATCCAGTTCACACTCCTCCCCAGTCTTTTGAACAGGAGTAGAGGATTATCCTTTGTTCCCTGTTTTAGATTTGGTTTCTGGTTCCCTCTAGAATCTTTTCCTTCTCTTTAAATTCCAGTTGCATCCTTGTGTCTTGGTGGTATTATCACCTTGATTGGGGCAGTAACTCTTTCTAACCCTCTACCTTGAGTGGCTCTTGAGCCTTGTACAGGGTGAACATCATTGCAAGTATATTTTTCATATGTGTATACATGCACATTTGCTGTTTGGTAGTACATAACTGACCATATATAAGTATCTTTTTATAATCTATTTTTTTGTATTTAATCCATTTTTAACAATATGAACTGCATCCTTATCTTAACAGCTTATAAATAGTAATATAAAAATTGGTACATGCATGACAGTGTGTGTGCACATATATATATATATATATATATATATATATATGCACACATACTGTGTCATGCATGTACCAATCATCATGCACAAATTAAAAATTGACTGTTAGAAAATTTTTATATTACTATTTACTAGCTGTTAAGATAAGGATGCAGTCCATATTGTTAAAAATGGATTAAATAAAAAAAATAGATTATAAAAAGTGTGTGTGTTTGTGTGTCTATGTGTGTGTATACATATTTGTGTATGTGTATACAGAGTGTGATGGATAAATTGTCATCTAAATAATGCAAGAATGAAAATAACACTGACATCTCATTTTAACAGATATATTTACCAAAATTACACAAAAATACCTTGAAATACTATGGAGTAATTTTATTCAATAAAATTGCCATTGGCTTCAACCATGGCCTCCAGACGATTTTAGAATCTCCTGCAACTCTTCTGGACAGTCTCCTTGTTTAAGTTGGTAAATGCTGCCACAATCTTTGCCTTTAGTTCATCTTTGGTGTTACAAAGAGTTTTCTTGGTCTCTTGCTCAACTGTACCCCATACATAATAATATTCAAGGGGGTTGCAGTCTGGAGAGTTAGGTGGCCAGATGTAAGGGGTGATGTGTGATCACAGAAATTCTGACAGCCATGACTGGGTTCTCCTGCTTGTGTAGCATGGTGCAGAGTCCTGTAGCCAGACATAGGGTCTTCCAGCAGCCACCCTCTTGACCCAGGGTAGGACTACCTCCTCAAGGCATTTAATGTAGGGCTCCGTGTTGAGTCTGAGGCCTTCACCAACGAATTCAGGAGTTCTTTTCTTATCAGAATGATTAGAGTGAGTTTTCCAAGCTGCCTTACCTTTGTAATCACCATTAGACTCATCCAATTCTTTCCGAATCCTCTGCACCCAAACACTGTGAAATGTTCGTATTGGAGCTTCTGGTGTGAATGACAAGCAGTACAGCATACCGTTTCCAAATTTCTGGTGGAGAGAATTGTGTCACAGTGCTCATTTTCTCACAGGCAGTGCCCAACTAACCTTACTATACTGTTCAGTGTGTGTGTGTGTGTGTATATATATATATATATATATATATATATATACCAAAAGAGCACAAGGAAGACAGTATTTATGTATGCCTAGTTATGCAAAATGCAGTGATTTTATGCAATTATCTCAAAATTCAAAGATCCTTTCATTTTTGCAGCAGACATTAGGACATACACTTGATCCTAGCCATCTTACTACAACAGAGAAGCACAGTAGAGAAGTCACATGTCTGCATTTCCACTCACCAGGTTATTTTGGTCTCTTTGTCAACTACCTCAAAGTGTAGAGAAAGAAAGAGCAGAGAGGTCAGAGGTCTATATCAATTATATCAGAGGTCAAAAATTTCAGTTTCAAATAAAATCAACACAGAAGAACTGGCTTAGACAATTTGAAATAGGCCAAGAAGTTTTTTTTAAACTGTAAAATGCAAAAGAAATTGAAAATAATCTAATTTAATATTGTATCTATCAAAACAGATTCAGAATATTAATTTATTAATCGTTACGAAATTGCTCAACCAGAAAGAATCTATTGATTATATAAATGGAGGCTGTGTCTATTCATTTCCTGTTACATGTAGGCATAATTTAGCAGGACAAATAGAACATTAAAAAAAAAAAAATCACACTCATAAAATGATTTTCATTCAACTTTTCTGAATGATATATTTGTCAAGGGTGTGGGAAATAGACAAGCCAAGTAAGAGTCAAATCGGGATAGGCCAAGTGTTGAAATGGGATGGATTTTGTTAGAATTGTTGTCATACCAGGGTAGATGGTAGAAGTGAGATTGGTGTTGCTGGCTGCTAATTAACCAAGATTTGAGGTCAAAATTACCAATAAGTAAAAATTTGAAGAAGAAATAAAAGTCACAAGAACTGACAAATAAATCAATTAAAAAGGAGTGGGGAGCCCTGGGGATTAGAATAATCAAGTAGAAAAAGACCCCCAAAAATTTATCAGACTAAGCCCATTGAAAAAAAGAAAGAAAAACGAAAACAAACTACATAGTTAAATAAAATCCATAGCCTCATGGTAAAAAAAAGAAAGTTCCAGTGAGACAGTTTCTTCCCAAGGAATGCTGCTTTGTGGAACAGACTCCCAAGAGGATGCTTTCCAGTCAGTACAATCTTAAATCTAGGGTTAGCCATTATCTTTCCTAGATAAACTCATGAACTTCTTGTCTTCTCTTATGCACATACAACACCACACAGTAACCCTCTACCTTGAGTGGCTATTGAGCCTTGTATTGGATGAACTTTAGTATAAAAAGAAAATAATTAAAAAAAAAAAATCTTATTTTTCAAAAGCCCATACAAATAACAAGTAGGGAACATTATACAATGAAAATTTCATATCAGAATTCAGCTGATAACTGGACTGGGCTACAAACTAATGATCCCACTTCATATTGTCAAAAGACCTTTGGTACATGTAAAAAACTTAATTTAAATTCTCCTTGGAAAAGGCATGAATCCAATCATCCCTGTACCAATCTTCATTACCAATTTTCTCTCCATAAACTTTTGTTCTTCATGTGAAAGCAAGATATATGCTATATGTTCTAACATACATGGCAGATTTCATTCACTAATTCTAGTGTACATTATAATTGCTTATATGATGAAGCAAAAATAATCTTCTGAATAATGTCCAAGGGAAATAAATCAGTTCAGGTTTGTTCATATTTTAGTAACAAGCTCATTATTATTTAAGTATATTAAATAAAAGAGGGGGAAAAAAAAGAGTTTGCAATTACTAAAACTCACCTCTATTAGTTTAATTAGTCACAGAACAACCAATTACCTTGTTTATAAATAAACATAAACAAGAACTATTCAAAGTAAATTAGAATTATTTCCTTTTCTTTGTGACACCATTTAGGGCTGCTAGAAGGAGAAAAGAAAAAGGAAAGAAAAAAAAAAAAAAGGCGAGAGTTAAATTTAGATGATAAAAGAAAAATGGTGAAAATTTTCATTGCCATTGTCAAGAATTCTAAATAGATAAAAATTAACTGTGTCATGGTGGCGAACTTATATTATCGGGAATAGATAACGACAGGATGTGAAAGCGTCTAACGGGCCAACCGCTTAGTGACGGCGAAAAGCTAATTGACAAATTCCAGATTGGCTAGCTGGCCTCAGAAACAGGATTCTGAATAGATAAACATTTAACTGTGTCATGGGAATGCCATTTGGGGCTTCCACAGAATTATAAATAGATAAAAATTAAATAGGTCATCCGCTCACCGAGAAACAAGAATGTCCGTTGACCACACACGAGTTGCAAAAACAAAGGACCAAACCATAGGTTAAGTCTTTATCGATGTATATATCATTTGGACAAGGCATCTGGGTTGTGTTGGAATTTGACTATGACAGCAAAACTATTTTATCAGAAATCGGCACCAAGAACGCAAATACGGCTAGGATAGTGAAACTACCTTATCAGGACGAAAAGTTGGATGTGTTTCGCTAGATGACCACCCACTTGATAATTGGCGAAAATCTCATTGATAGGTACCAGGTGACATTGAGGATAAGAGCTGCAATTAAGGGACCACACTACGAAAGAAAAGAGAAAGAAAGAAGGAAAAAGGAAAAGAAAAGATAATTTTTTTTTCTTCGAGCAAGATTTTTTTTGAAAACAAGGCCCATTGGCTAAATGTTAACAAGAGCCAGGCGGAGGTGATCATGTGATGCAGGGGGGGAGGCCTGCGACCACCCATTGAAGGGATAGGTATGAGATGTCACTGCGAGAGAGAGGGAAAACCTTTGACGCCCTCTGAGGGTATGGTGAGATACCCATATGAGAACAGAAGAAGGTGGGAGTAGGAGAAGACTTCCAAAAATGGAAAGAAGTGGAAAATTCCTGACTGAAAACAAAAGAAGTGGACTGTAGATTTAGAATTATCAAGGAACCTCAAACCCCGACGAGCCCACCTCGGTTTGGGTCGGCGTCCATATAAGCAAAATTGCAGCGAGCGAAAATCAGTTTCCAGTTTTTCCAGAGTTTCCAGTTCCAGTGAGTTTGAGTTTAAGCTGAGAGCTCTGAAGACCCACCACGCATTAGCTGACTAAGATTCACGCAATTCCGAACTCATCTTCAATCCAAGAACAATTTATTTTTGAAGAACGACTTAGACTCATACCACCAGAACGAGTTTTATGAATATCGCCTGAAGACACACCAAGAACCAATTTCTTAAAGAACTGGCGACTTAAGATGTTAAGACTCGCCTAACAAAAACAACGTGTCATGAATCCATATAGCGGTTTGGGAGAAAGATGTAGTCCTATATTCAGCAACCAGATATAAAATATTGTTATCCTTTTTAACACATTTGAACTTTTCGAGTTATTATTTTATTTTCTTTTACACATAGTTGTGCGATATCACCCTTATTCGAACTCAGCTTGCAGTACGGCCCAGCGACTGATTGATTTCGTCTGCCTAGATCAATTCACAACGTGGGTAGGTTAGACTAGAAATCAAAGCAGACTTCAGTAACCAGACATTGGAAGCGAGCTGGGAACGACGAGGCTGATACCGAATCTAACCAGATTCCCATCCGAATCACCAAAAGGTTAGAACGTCACATTTGGTGCCGCGACCAATACCAAGCCAGTTGGTCGTCACAAGACGGGATAGCACGACTGACTCAGACAGGCGGACATCACGTTTGGAGTGGCAACACCAGCGGGGGGGGGGTCACACTTTAAAATAATTTTTTAAAAGGTTTTTACCAAAAAGAACAGTTAGTCCCACTTTAATCACCAGTTCTAAGTGCCATTCTAGAAGAAACATTCAGAGATAAGTAAAAGACATTTACCTTTAGGTATGTCATGTGTCCCTTGACAAAGTGTGGTCAGTACAACCATTGTGTCTAATTGAGCTGACAGAATCTGAAAAAAGAAAAAACAAATTGATCAAAGGGGATTTGAAAGGAACAAAATTATAGATAAGTTTTAAGTTTCTACACTTATAGACTTAAAAATGGCTGCTTTCTAAAAGACTGATTTGATTTTTCATGGCTTATCAACCCTTTAAGCCAAAACATTTCGGATTGTAAAAATAATTTGTGTGTATGTGTATATATGTAAATATTACATTAACAATTTTTTTATAAAATAATAATTTTTTCCAGACGCAAGCTTTTTATTTAACCCATAGCTGGAGTGAGAAGAAGGATTCATACCTTTCCCAAGGGTATTTCCACATAAGTGAATATAACAGACTCGACAGGAATTTGAACTTGGCTCTCAGATTCCTCATTCCAAGCTGCTATCAATTACACCACTCACACATCCACTTTGCGAGTAAACTAGACCAAAAGTCAAATTGGATGAGTTTGGAGCCACAGAATTGATAGAATTAGAATCATAAACCCCAGAACCCCAGATAAAATAATCTATTATATTTGAGTGCATAGTTTTTAGGTTTCAAATCCTGCAGACACCATTTTTTTTTTTTTTTTTTTAAATATCATTTCCCTGTTTTTCTTCTTATTTAAATGAGTAAAGGAAAAACTCTAGCTTAAATCTGCTTCTTCAATAAAATTATTGTAAGTCTTTTATTCATATTACTCCAGGGTAAAGTATAAGATCATTGACACTATGTTAACTGACAGGGACAGTGCTATTGATTACTTAGATAATTATCAATAAAACAAGTTGCCTAAACAGATTACCAACATTTTGACTATTATCACAGAATTCAGTTTCCATCTTTGACTTAAAAAATGCCATTTTTTCTTGAGTTCAATAAAATATCTCAAATTCATACTGGACCAAGAAGAATGTCAACAAAATCCATAGAATATTGCAACTATTCAACACATGCCATCACCATCTTCATGCTTTGGTTAATCATTTTGAAACATTCCTTCCATCATTCTACGAAACAAAAATACCCTCCCCCAATAGACTGTTAGCAAAAGATACGAAATGGTCCTGGCAGATATCTGTCAGCAATCTTTAATAAAAAAAAAAAAAAAAACCTTGTTCAGTTCTGATTTACTCCTCACACTTTGATCTGACCAAGGAAATAATTGTAGTAGCAGATGCCTCCAAGTACCAAGTAGGTTATGTTATTTTGCTAATGGTACAGAAAAGCCATTATTGCACACATATGGAACTGACTCCATCAAAATATAATTATAGTCACATGGAAAAACAGGCCCTCACACGAATTTCTGACATAAAAAAAAATTTCTTAAAATGTTATATCGATGACACGTCATTCTACTGACAGATCACAAACCATTACTTTCAAAATACCTGGCTAATTGATTGATTGATTCATTTTTCACAGCTTATCAACCCTTTGAAACTTATTTAAAGGCAGAAAATATTTCTAGATTGTAAGAATTTTTCTTTTTTTGAGATGACGATTTAGTAATTCAAGTCTAATTAATCCATAGCTGGGGAGAGAAGAGGTGGATCCATACCTTTCTTAAGGGTATTTGCACATAAATAAATATAACGAACCCAACAGAAATTGGAACTTGGCTCTCTGATTAACAATTCTGAGCCATTATCCATTATACCACAAGCACATCCAAGCTTACAGCACCAAGTATTTACTAGCAGTTACCCATCTAGGTACAGACCAGGCTCGACATTGCTTAACTTTCATAATCATACGGGAACCAATGTTTCAATGTGAACGTACAAAAAAATCCGTCACAACTTGATAATTCTCATTTGCCATATCCAGTATGCCTTTGCTGATGAATACATGTGGATTTTGCAGGCCCTACCAATGACGTTAGTTATTTTGCGGTTGAGGAGATATATTCCAAACAGCCAGAAATGTGTCACATGTATCAGTCAGAGACCAAGTTGACTATGTTAAAAAGGTACTAACATTCCTCGTGACAATGTACTTCAAAGTGATAAAAAATAATTTATCCCATGCAGAGGCACTCATGGGTTACAACCTTCATGCAATCGCAACAACAAAACACAATCAAGCATTAAGAATTGTATTCAGAAAAACCTTGATGAAATATGTTTTTTTTATGAACTTTTGCCTGTGTTTGCCAGAGACTATTAGGTTATCCATACTGGATACCTGTTTTTATTGCTGCCATTAAATACAAGCACATGTGAAAAAAAGATGGCAACAAATTTTATGGATGTGATACAAAGATTAATTATATCACCGACACACAAAGGAAAACATTCCTGCAAGCACTTCATATATTCTGTTCAATCTTCTACCATTCCCCAGTTATAACAGCTAAAAGGCTACATTGTTAGGGCCAATCAGTTCAGAATGCTGATTTAAACATTTTTTCATTTGATTAAAAATAAAAGTTACAATACATCTCTAATTCATAGCTCACATCTTGGGCTGTTCATCTTTGCTGACAACCAGACATTCTCTCTTCTTACAACTGATAGTCATTTCTTCTCATTTTCTTTTACTACATTGTCTTGGAGATCGTTTCCTTCTGTCTGCCATCAACACAGTGCCATTTGCATATCTTATAATGTTAAGATTGCATCCACCGAGAGACTTAATAAAAAGTGGGATTCATGTTCAAACCCTGAAAGTCTCTCAAATACACAGGCTGGTAGATATAATTCACACTGTTTAAAATAAAAAAAACAGGTGTAGCCACAAAAACAACATTCAGATTAATAAGAAATAATGTTGGATTAAAAATAAAATCCATTAATTCCTAAGAGATTATCCAATCTGAAATGGCTTGTGTTTTTTTGGTTTTCTTTTTTTTAACTGATAGCATATGTCGACAAATTATGTTGACAATCCTAGATACTGAAATATTGTTTATTTTATTTTTCCCCCTAAACTGGTTCTTGAAAACAGATTTACAGGCTTGGTCCAAGATTTACCCTGATGTTGACACTAATGAGACCAACTTTAATGAAATGGTTCTGTGCTCTTTCCTGATACAATGTTATTATCATCCCTTTTTCACAACATTATAAGGGTATATCCCATTTGGTTGTGATGTATGGTGTCACAGTCTCTTGAGAAAGCACATTGTTAACCCTCCGTTTGTATTTTTGTTTTGTTTTGGGGTTGCAAAACACCCGACAAAATGTTTATCCATAATATTTAGAAGATGGCAAGTCATATTTTCACGATTCGAGTTACTTTCTGAATGCCTCCGTCAAATAAGCACAAGAAGTTTTCGGTTTTAGTCAAAATATTTGTGTGAATTACAAGCAGCTTTATTTGTTTACTGAAAATAAAATGTAACCTATTTTTGCATAATTTTTTAAAGTAATCCAAACTTTGCTAGACTTACAGACATAGAAACATAAACAAAAGTAGCAACATGTGTTAATTATCATATCTTTTGTGTGTGTGTGTGAGTGTGTGCGTGCGTGCGTGCATGTTTAAATCAGAGTCAAGTTGTGTGATTGATGGCTTTCAAAAAGCTCACATGAGAGAAGATAATCAAGTTGCCAATAATCATTGGTTAATAGGTGTAATAGTAACCAGAATCTATGTCAAGTATTTTTAGTAATTTGGCTCCGAGAGCGTACAAGAATAAAATATATTTATCTGCATGGGAAGAGAGGGGTGAGAAAAAGATAAGGAGTTACCTGATCTCGAACATCTCCATCAGTGTGAGCTACATCACTGAGAATTGTATTCAGACAGAAACTGAAGCACTCTCCCATGGGTAGTCCTGGAAAAAGATTCACATCAGCAACAGTTAATATATTAAAGTCAATATTAAAGTGATATGAATATATAATATCATTTGTTTGTGCATATATCTGTCGTGGTGATTACTATTCTAGTCTCACTGCCACCTCCACTACTCCTAACACAATCCATAAAAGCCATAGTCTAATCATAGAAGAGTTCTGTTAACAACCTAGCAACATTCTATGTTGAATAATACTAGACATTTTCTTCTTAGCTCACAACAATTTATTTAACATAAACTACGGAAAGATATCTGAAACCCTGTCATTTCGAGGCAGACCCTAATGAGAGTGACACTGTAGAGCAATGACACCATTGGTTTAAAACTTTCAACAATTTTATTGATGCTATTGACCCTGTTGGGACAACCTTATTATATGTACTTATTAACTTTCTGTCCCCTGGCAATTTACAAACATGTTAAAGAATCAACCTCTTACAAGACAGCTGTGGAAATGCTCAGAAAGCTCTGCATTAAGCCTAAGAACAAGGTTAATGCATGACATTTACTCTCCAATTGCAAACAAAATCAAAACAAAAACCTGGATCAGTACCTCAAAAATCTAAAGCTTTTAACTCAGGGCTACAATTTTCAGTCTTATACTGCTGAGGAGTGCAAAAACGAACACCTTAGAAACACCCTTATTAACGGGATATATTCCAGCTACATTTGCCAAAATGTCTATTGGAGAACAAAACCTTAGACTTGGAGAGAGCATCTGAACAGGCACATTCCTTGGAGGAAGCTTAAAAGAAATCTAGACACTTATACAAAGTTTGACTATACCATTAATGCAGCTGACCCAATCCCCAATACTATTATTAACAGTACTTCTTCTGACCAAACAATTGCGTCTGCTTTAAAGGCTAAGTATTCCTTCTGTGTGTTCAGAAAACACCCCCCTCAAACACAGCGCCCAGTCAGGGAGGTAAATCCTGTGTGTACGGTCAGACACTGTGTGAAAGTCTGTAGGTCTAAACCCAAGTCTTCTGGGTCTACTTCTTCAGCAACTACCTGCAATACATTGGCAACCATAGCCCTTAATTTGTTGAAAGCTGTTCTACCATTTTATAAGTCATTCACAAATGAAAAGGTATAGGTGGAAACAAAGTCATGTCTGTGGCAGCTACCAATTTACAGTCTAAAGTAGCAGGACACTACATAGCAGATGTTATCATTGGCAATCACACATATAAGAAAGTACAACTAATTATTTTTGATAACTTATGTGCTGATGTAATAAATAGACATGACATTCTGATTTACTTTGCTAGATGCTTATCCTCTAACTATGACTTAATAGAAAAGTTCAGTTGATCTGCGCACTGTGTACCATCAACTCTGGATAAAAGAACAAGATAAACCTTTTACAGCTTTTGAAGCAAATGGCAAACTTTATCAGTTCTGCCGGGTCCCTTTCAAGATTACAAATGGGGTCACAGCTTTTCAAAGGTTATTGATCAAATAATTAGGGATAACAACATTAAAGACACTTACGATTACATTGACAATATAACTATATATGGCTGAACTGAATCTGAGCATGATGAAAATTTACATAAATTTATTTATTTGCCAAATACATTAATTTAACCTTCAATCAAAATAAAAGCATATTCTGTCAAAATTCCATTAACCTTCTGGGTTACACCATTTCAAGTGTTATTATAAAACCCAATCCAGAACGTTTGCAATGTCTCCTAAACTTAAGAAGTTCCATCTAAGAAAGCTTCCTTATGCCAAGCAATCAGTTTGTTCTCCCATTACTGTAATTGTGTATACTAATTTTCCCAGAAAATGCATCCACTAGTAATAATTCAAAAATTTCCATTAGAACATTCCACTGTTGAGGGTTTTAAAAATATTAAGCAAGACCTCAATAAAGACTGTGGTCTTTACCATTGAAAATGATATACCTTTTGTTGTTGAAACTGACACCTCAAAACAAGCTATCGCCACAACACTCAGCCAAAAATGACAAACCCTTAGCCTTTTTTCTAGGACATTAATAGTCACCGAACATAAACATTCATCTATCGAAAAAGAGGCATATGTAGAGTCTTTGCATAAGTGGCAACATTATATGCTGGGAAAGCATTTTCAACTAATAACAGATCAAACATTTGTAACATTTATGTTCGATGGAAGAAGAGCAGTGTTGTAACCTAAGGCAGGTTACTGAATAGAATAATCAAACAAAGGTTGGTAATGAATGATAATACTTAGGACAAGAACAACACATATAAGATTTGCCAGCTGTGCATAGAAGTAGTCGACTGCTAGAAGTGAGTCAAGTGAATTCCACAATGAATCTCCAAATGCCGACTAACATACAGAATTTACTACTGTATTTATGTGAATAGGGATATACCAATTATTGTCCATAGGTATGCTACAACAAGCAGGAAAATAAAATAAAAAAAAATGAAAGATTACAAAATGACAACTCAAATTTTCTTGCTATTCTCATATCATTTATCGTTAACAGATCAAAATTCTACTGACTGGTTCAATCTGGTGCCCGAGCAAGAATGCTGATGCTGACCAGATATATGCAATAATGAAAATACATGAAATTCAAGAGAACTTTTTGCCTGAACAAAGCAAAGACATAGCCCAGCCTTTTTCTCCAGTCACATTATGTCATTCTACAAATATCACATTATGTCATTCTACAAATATCACATTATGTCATTCTACAAATATCACATTATGTCATTCTACAAATATCACATTATGTCATTCTACAAATATCAAATAAAGAGCCCAGTACTTACAAGATTATTTTGAATAAAACAATTTAACCTGATCTTAAACATTGTTCTTAGTCACTAGGGGAGAATGTTGTGGTGACTACTATTCTACTCTCACCACTATCCCTGCTTACTAATACTACTCCTAACACAACCTATAAAAGCCATAGTCTTTATCATAAAAGTGTTCCATTAACAACTTAGCAAAGATAAACACTTTCTTCTTAGATCACAACAGATATATATTTTAGGATGTTTAACAAGTAATTGCATATTTCACCGATATGAATTATTAAACCAAAGACAAAACCAAAGTTAAATGGTAGGAAATTGCACCAAAATTTGTTTATCATTCTCTTCTATGTGACAATGTGTCATTTGTAATGTATTTTAGGGTTGAATTGGGAAAACTTGTAAAGAGAGAATTTGTTCATCATAAGCTCTCACTTGAGAGCCAAACACAAAGTTACAACATCTGTTGCAGTCTTAACTAGCAAGGCTAACCTTCCACTTTTGCTTAGCATTGCAACAGGTGATGAAAAATGCATTTTACATGTCAACAGAAAATAAAAAAAGACAGTGGTTATCAAAAATCAGAACCCAGTGCCAACACTAAAATCAGGACTCAGTTGTTTAGAGAAATCCTTGCTTTGTGTCTGGTGGGCCATGAAAGGTGTTGTCCATCACAAGTTTCTGGAACATGGAAGGACACCAGCATTTTAAATGTTTATTGTCAATAAATTGTTTAATGACATCAACTTATGGGTCATTTAATATCAAAATTTAATTTTCTTGGGAGCTTTAGAGTAATAAAATGATATGTTATTCTGCCTTCACAATTGAATACATGGTATATCTATATTTCTGAGATTAGGTATTGTAATAGCTTACATTATTTACATTATTCTGACTGTTGTCTTCATCTTTATAGTCATGTTCACAACATTTCAGCCATTGTACACTACTTCAGGTGATTGGAATTTCAAACTGAACCCTTTATTTTTGTTCAAGTTCAATACCTGGCTACAGCAGTGGCGAACAAAAAACTTGGGGAGCTGAGTTAAAGAAAGATAACTGGGACATCCCAAAGAGGCATAGAACTAGAACAATCTACCCCGGTGGCCGAAATAAAGTGTTCAGTCCAAAATTCCAATCACCTGAAGAAGGTTGGTGCATACAATGGTTGAAACATCATGAACATGACAATAAAGATGAGGACAACAGTCTAAACAATATGAATAATGTAAATGAAGACATGGTAGATGATACTCAGCCTTTGTGCATATACTTGTTTGTGTAGACATAATTACTAGTGGCAGTGATATGTGTGTTTTATGTTGTAGTTTTGTTGAAGTCATATATTGGTAGAATATTATATATATATATATATATATATATATATATATATATATATATATATATATATATATATATATTTTATTCTGCTTTCACAATTGAAGACATGGTAGATGATACTCAGCTTTTGTGCATATACTTGTTTGTGTGGATATAATTACTAGTGGCAGTGATATGTGTGTTTTATGTTGTAGTTTTGCTGATGTTATATATTGGAATAAAGTTTGATTTAATACGGTGTCAGATATTACATGGATTAAAAGAAAGTTCTTTCATGTTGGTTGTTTGATTTTGTTTAGTGGCATATCAAGATCTCTGTGGGTTATTTAATGCTGAAATTTAAATATATTTTTTTTTACAGTTTTATGGCTTCAACTACAGATAAAAGGTATTATTGGTCATTTATTTTTTTATATGTAAAAATGTATGACAGGTATTTTTACTATAAAAATGTATTTTTATACTTTCAGTGTTTTGTTTGGAGGTTAACTATTTGCCCATAACTGGGACCCTAACAAGTGCCAGGTCAGAGTTGACCTAGGAACAACAGTAATTAAGAAGGGACACACACACACACACACCTTAAAACCTCCAATCTCCTGACCAGAGGTCTTGCTGCCAGATGTAGTTTATTGTCAAACCCAGGACTAGTCAGTAACTTGAACTTGATTGTGTAAATGAAGCATTACATTGGAAATATCCTGCTTTGGTAAACAGTAAAGGTGTTTAACTCCAGCATGATAATGCAAGGAAACACATTGCAAAATGAACCAAAGTAAAAGTAAGATCAATTGGATAGGAGAGTTTTCCCACATCATCAATACTTACCAGAGGTTGCGCCAACAGATTTTTCATTTGTTTCAATCACTAGAACATTCCACAAGCGGCAGAAATTCACAAAAAAAGTTGCAAACGATTTTTCAAACATTTTGAAATATAATTTAGAATTCGAAATTTTGTATTCTCATTGGACTACAAAAATTGAAAATGAAGTGGGATTACATTTTTGATAAGATTTACTTTTTAAATTTAACTTATATTTATTGTTATATCCTCTCTGGTAAAATGATTGCTTATCACACGCCTCCCAAGTCTTTTGAACAGGAGTAGAAGTTTATCCCACATTTCTTGTCAAGGATTGGGTTTCCAATCCCTTCTAAAGTCCACTTCAACTCTATACTTCTAACATCTCTGCTTAAACTCAAATTTTATTTACTATTTATTTGTTAGCAATAAACATGTGCACTCTCAACTATAAAAGTGAAGAATCTAATTATTAAAAAACAGCAATTATACAAAATTTAATAAACCATGCAAAAGTTAACACTTCCATGAAAAAAATTTTCTACACAGAATTAAAAAACATTAAACTCTTATTAATAATGACTTTCCTAATTACATTGTTGAACAAATTAAACGAGCTATTAGAAATATTAACATAAATCAAAAAGAACATATTCTTCAAATAACAGTAAACATATCAACCTACTATACTGCAATCAAATATCCTAACTACAAACAAGATGTAAAAAACTCATAAGTACTAATATATCCCCCACTGATCCCAGTAAAAAA
This sequence comes from Acanthosepion pharaonis, assembly GCA_903632075.3. NCBI lineage: Eukaryota > Metazoa > Mollusca > Cephalopoda > Sepiida > Sepiidae > Acanthosepion > Acanthosepion pharaonis. Next base: position 415,308 of record CAHIKZ030001202.1, read on the forward strand.
AATAAAACTAATTATACACTAAATTTAATACAACCAACTTAATCATCCGCAATAACTCTTCTCCATCAACTAATGTTTTGCAAAAGACCAACATTGTATATCAATTTAAATGTCCTTTGAGATATTGTTTATCTTACAAAAACATAAATATATATATTGGCTTCACGATGATGACACTATTAAGAAGGCTTACTTTTACACATGATGGTTCAAGTACTAAAGAGATTTTTCTTTAACAAATATATTTGCATTGACACGTCCCAGGGAGAATCTCCTGGGGACAAAATGATCATCTGAATGGGGTAATTTGGATTTCATTTTTGTTATTCACTTATATGCTCTATAATAAATATACTGAGCTCTCTTTTGTGGATCAGTTTTAATAGTTTATATTAATAGGATCTACTTGGATTACTTACCCATGAATTTTTACCTCTGTGTGTGTGTGTGTGTGTGTGTGTGTGTGTGTGTGTGTGTATATATATATATATATATATATATATATATATATATATATATATAATCAGAAGTCCCCATTACAGAAATAGGTGAATTGTAAATATAATTTTTTGAATGACATAATAGTATCTCCAATTATTTTACACTTGACAAATGCCATAATTTATTTATGTTTTTAGTTCTTTTTAACTAACACATAATAATTTCATAATTGCATTTCACTTATAAAATATCAAAATCTTAAATAGTACATTTTTTTTCACGGTATGAATAAACTAGTAATTGGATAAAAATAAAGCAGCACTTTTTTTTAAAAATTCTTTTCTGAATTGGACTCTCCTCATAAGATCAAATTTTCACTGGTAATTCCTCAAGTGTTTCTGTTGTTCATCACACATAAAAATGTTTTCAATACTTTCTCATGTTAATGCTAATTTTGCCATAACATAAAACAAAAGAACATCCTCAAATTGTCTTTCATAAATTTCTTTAAGATTTATGAATAAATTCCAGAAATAAAAATGCAAATAAATATTCTTAAAATTACGAGTAAATGTGACAAGTTTACAATCAAATGGCAAACTCATGGCTCCAGTTTAAAACAGAAACACAGACTTGTGATATGACTGGATGATTTAAAAAGTGACATTTAACATCAAAACACAAAATCCTGAGAGCATTTTATTAAATAAACAAAAACATAAAAACATGTAAAAACTAAAAAAAAAATATAAATAAATAAAAATTTCAACTGTTATGCAACAAAAAGATAAAAAAAAAAAAGGTCATGCATAAAATAAAGTCATTCCCAAAACATACAAGACAATAAGAGTCAAAAGAAGAGAAGAAAAAAAAAGATAAGGAACAGAGATAAAGAGAAATGATGAAATTTAGTTAGCTATCCATGCATTGACATCAGTCAGCAAAATCTTCAATTGTTCTCATCTTTGTTTGAAAACTTTCAATTTCAGTTACTGAAACTTTGATTTTATGGTCAGTTGAGATTCCATCCGTAATTTTTGAAAAGAGTCATTATCATTCCAAGAATTTTCTGACTTTTTACTGCTTTTCTTGATCTCACATTTTAACCAACCTATTTTCTGACCTTCCTCAGGTGTAGAATCCATACAAAAAGATGGTCAAAAGATAGCAAATGGATTGGTCAAAACATTGCAATAAGAATAACATCAAGTTCAATTGTCAAAAAAAAAAAAAAAAAAAAAAATGTTAGAAATATTTGAAAAATTTCTCATAGTCCACTGGCAAAGTTTTTGGTCATTGGTTTTCAGAATATGCAAAATACAAGCACCTTTTTACCCATAGAAATTTTCTAGTCTTTTTTTTTTAATTACAGACACAGAAAAGATTTGGTCTATGCTTTTCCCCAATTAACTTAAAGTGAAAGTGAAATTAGCAGTTATGGTTCAAATCTGAACTTTTTGATTTGCTACTAATTGAGATAATTTATGCTTCCAACAGGTACCCAGAAAATTAGATAACCCTATATTGACAAGATTGTTTATATGTAACAACATACAAATGTTATATGTCAAAATTTCAATATTTCCCTGCAATAACATTCATCAGTAAAGAAAAAAAAAAAAGAAGAAAATTAAGTAGACAAGTTTTAGTATATCCTTACAAAACATTAATTATTGAGATAACTTTACTTCCTATGGATTCATTCATGTTTCTGTCATAATGGAAAATTTATATGACAATAAGCTAATAAAGTAGGAATATTGTTGACAGAATCACTATTTAAAATCTATATTTTGCTTCTATCTAATCAGAGTATGAGTGGATGTGGGGGGGGCAATATTTTTCACAACAAATATTGCATTTCATAAAGATTTTCAAAACTAAAAATTGTCTACTGTAATTTTGGAAAACATTTTTTCCCATGACACCGCTATTGTTTTAACTACCTACACTCCTCAGTTTTAAAAAGCAATGATTAGAATTGGAATAAAATAACTACCTACACTCCTCAGTTTTAAAAAGCAATGATTAGAATTGGAATAAAATAACTACCTACACTCCTCAGTTTTAAAAAGCAATGATTAGAATTGGAATAAAAACTTAAACATAGAACAAAAGTAAGTTTATCCATTTTTTTTTTTTTGGTTCTTGAGAATTTGTAACAAATATATTAAACGCTTCCTCTCTTTTCCATTTGTAAGAAGTAAATTCTGCAAAGCCAGATTTTTTCCTTCAGAGTACTGTTACTATATGGAACAAACTCCCCTCGGGATGCTTCCTGAACACTACCATCTTAAACTCATCAAGTCATAGGTCAGTCACTATCAATTCTACTTATCCTCATAATCTTCACTTCCTTCTACTTCCACCCTTACATTCAGTAAATATTTGAGTGGCTCTTAAGCCTTGTATTCAGTGATTCTTTTTACTTTAATTTATTTTATTTCATGAAGTAAAAATACTAGAGAGGAAAACTAGAGAGTCAGATGTCTGACAGTATCAGTGCATATACTTGGCAATGAGGACACACTTAGTAGGCCTAGCATAGAAACAAATATGAGAGCCATTAAAAAGACGAAGAAAAATGACAGCAAAGCTTCAGCAGCAGCAGCATCTGCAGTAAAAAGAGAAGCCTCTGTGAGTGCAGTCAAATGTTACAAAGTAGCAGCACCACTCATCAACAGACAGGTTATGTTGAAAACTCAGAATTACCCATTCAGAATTGTTCCATGGAACAATAGCCTAGTGGATTAAAGTGATGGTTCATAAATCTGGTAACAGAGTAATTTCAATCCCTGGGCTGGGCAGAGTACTTTTCATTTTTTTTTTTTTTTAAGCAGCATTCGTCCAGGATCAATTGAACTTGTTCTATCAAATGAATCTACTATGGATTTGCACGACCTTCAGGACTACCATGTCCTGAAGGTCGTGCAAATCCATAGTAGAAGTTTCAGTGGCAATTTTAATTCATCGGCAGTACCCAGCCACATGTATACATACTTTTGGATAGTGCGCTCCAAGCACTTTCAGGCTGGTTTGAATTCAGAGTTTTCCTTCTAGGCTGATTGTCAACCAATGCTAACAAAGCTAATCTGTCCTGCTATTTACTCATAGATTAATACCTTTCCCAAAGGTATTAGCAAATTAATATTAACACCTTTCCCAAAGGTATTAGCAAATTAATATTAATACCTTTCCCAAAGGTATTAGCAAATTAATATTAATACCTTTCCCAAAGGTATTAGCAAATAAGCAAATGTCATGAAATTCAAACTGCAATTCCTCAACCCAAGCCACTACTCATTACTCCACCATGCTTCCAGAGTGTATTTGGATTCAGTAGAAACAGGATGGATGGATGTTGGATTTAACGGCATGTCAACTCCCAGTAGAAACAGGATGAGCAATAACTGAGCAGTACTAAATAAGAACTAGACATGATATCCTTAGACATTGTCAGCAAAATGGGAACAATCTAAAATTCAGTTTGAATTTCTCTCTAGGTTATATGGATTGACAATCACCTGAGGAAAGCCAAAAGGCATAACAGACAAAATATTGTGATAACAACAACAAAGTTGCAAACAGTAGAATCTGCATGGAAATAATGATCACTTCTCATCCCAGAAATTCAGACAGAAAAAAAAAAATCACAATTAATACATAGGCTTGGTCTATACTTGAGTCAAATAGTACAATTGGGTCAGGTGTATTTTTTGAATTTACAACTAACCTCCCATTTCAGGAAGTGTCTTCTCACAAAAACTGGCTTTTCTTGACACCATAGATGAGGCCCTGCTAATAGGGTATATTCCAAATTGGGAATAAAGCCTAAGACCTTCAGGAATATTTTCACATACATTTTTTGTATTGCTTTGTTATTGCTCAACCTGTTTTCACTCAGTCTGCATCTATAAGACCTAACCTAGGGATTGAACTCAAAATTATTATGCCACCAAATTCTATAACCATAACTTTAATCCTCAAAGCTAGTGTCTCTTGGTAATTATGAAAATAACAAAAAAGATGAGGATAGGAGTTTAAATGTAGATATTTTAGGCCAGTAAATACAACTTTAATTTTAACCACAAAAAAAGAAATAAAATATTCTTTTGGTCAAATTGACAGGTCTCTTACTCTCTAAAATAAACAAGGAAAACTTATTTTAAATAACAATGCAGATGACCTGATTGATTAAGCAAAGTAACTTCTCATGAACTGACTTGGATTAAAAGGTTAAATATTGGAAAGCATAAAAAGTGTTTTATTTTTGTCTTTCAAAAACATTAAGAGCATTAATTTTAAATTTATTTAAAAAGAACTCTTGATTATAGCATGACAACCACAATATTAACCCTTTAAGTCCTGGCTTATACCAGCCACACTTGGGGGTATATATGCACTTTCACACAACAGTGAGTATATCCTGGATGCTCAGCTTCAATGGGTTAACGTGAAATTTCTTTCTTTTTTTTTTTTTTTTTAATATTTTTCTTTATTGATTTTAAGATAATAAACAAAAAATTATGCTTTTTTTTTTATTTAAAAAAAAAAATAAAAAAATAAAAAAATAATGAAAATGTTACTAAACTGAAAAGTTTTTTTGTTTTTCAGTTTATAGAGAAGATCCTGTGAATGATCTAATGTATAAGCTTTTGCTGAAATTTCATGTTGGAAATTTCTTATTCAAATGATAGATCAATTTGAGGTGAAGAGATGAAAAGATTACTTGAGAATCATCAATATTATACAATGCAGAAGAAAAAGCGCAGATTCAAATCAGTTGGTGCCATGTGCCATGCGTGATACACGCTTAAGCGATCATCTATCTTTTGATACATGACTGACAAGGCAGATCCCCCCCCCTGCAGTAATTCAAATCAAGCATTGCAAAATGAACCTCCATTCATCTTACTAAAAGCAAATCTTCATACAATCAAAGCTGGATTGGAAAGGAGTTCTCTACTATGAACTCCTTGTCCTGGAGAGCTAAAGACTATTGATTCAAATGAGTACTGTTCGAAATTTGACCAAAATTGAAGGTAGCAATGAATAAAAGCATCTAGAATTAGTTAAAAGAAAACGGCCTAATATTCCATCTGGATAATTTTAACCAAATATTTCTTTCATTACCTATGAAAAGAAAATTGTTACACCAGATATTATACCTTGTAATATTTATTCTGGTCTTTACTGAACTCTTTGTGAAAACAATCCCCTGGAAGACTGCAAAAGGCACCTTGAACTGAGAAAGACAATAAATACTGAGAGGATAGAATTAAGTTGATTTAAGGAAATTAAACAAAATAGTAAAATATTCAATAAACTTAATGCTGAAGCAAAACATGTTTTTTTTCAATTTGTGTTTTTATGATCCAATTTTTGGGCAAAAGATTTTTTTTTACTATTTTTTTTCATTGAATTTTTTACGTTATTCTTCTTTTTTTTTTTTTGTTTTTTTGAGATTATTTAAAACCAAAAACTTGTTGGATTATGAGAATTCATTGGAGATAATAACGATTTTCTGATATAAGTCTTACTATTTAACACATATCTGGAAGGAGAAGTGGCAGTATATTTTTTTCTATATTTTAATGAATTTATGAGACATTCAATAAAATGTTGCAAGTTGAAATAAAAAAAAAAAAACCTTTATTCTTACTCATAGGCCTTTATATATACTTTTGCCATGACTTCATTCAATTTTCTCTTATTCCTTATATTTACATAGAACCATTAACACTTTTGCCAACCTCTCAACTCTACATATATGTACTGCAATTGTCTACTGAAGAAAGCAATTCAATTTTGATCTGCCCATAAAACTTGTTGAAAAGGGAATCCCAAACAGTTGCTGGTTGTTTTTGTTTAGCAGCATATCAACACCTCTATGGGTTATTTAATGCTAAAATGTAAATATTTTATTCACAATTTTAATTTTTTTTTGTTTTTTGAGATAATGATTTTAGTTTTACTAATTAACCCATAGATGATGGAAGAAGTGGTGGATTCATAGCTTTCCAAAGAGTATTTGTAGATAAGTGAATATAACAAACCCAACAGTAACTGGAACTCGGCTCTTCAATTAATAATTCTGAGCTATTATCCATTACACCAACAGTACATTCAAGCTTACAGCACACTGGTATTCCCATGTGGTCACCCATCTAGGTACTGACTAATCTCAATGTTGCTTAACTTCAGTGATTGTGTGGGAACTGGTGTTTCAACATGATGTGGCTGTAAGCCCAAATCCCAAAAGGTTAAGATAACCAACAGGCGTCACTTATCAGTACACCTGCAATTATTTTAGAATCCTAATTGGTTGTAAATTTTGAACAAAACTCAAATGACATTGATATCAAAGCCTTATAGAAAGGAAGCTATGATCACAAAATATAAAACACAATAATCAATAAAAAAAAAAAAAACAGCATTGTAAAAATAGAAAAAGAAAAAAAAAAGATTATATTTATGTAAAAAGGCATATTTAGGCAGCAAGTATTCATCCAAACTAGTTTCATTAAATATAACCAACAAGGTCTGTCTAATATTTTAGTGAATTTTTCCAATTTTTGAATAAATTGTTGTATATCAGGATTGGAGATGTGGATAAAATGTCCATAGTTTATATCTGTCTGAATCTGTTCAAAGTGATGTCATGTGTAATGGTCAAAGGAAGCAAGACTGCATCAGAAACAATGCAGTAAATATTAGACATTTCTTTTTTTTTCTTTGCTTTTTAGACTGTC
>CAHIKZ030001202.1:427500-452500 GCA_903632075.3 Acanthosepion pharaonis
ACATTGTGACAACAGATGATTTGTCAAGATAGGCAATATGCTTTAAGAACCTGGATGTAAATTTGTTTTGGAAGACTCAGAAATCAGTGCACTTTCTATACATTTTTGCTTTAGTAAATTAATGCCTTAATTAAAGCTGTATTTTTTTTTTTTTTTAAATCAAAATTATGGCCAATCATTACAATGAAAGATTAACATACTGAGTGTGTTGTTTTGTAAAAGATCTCTTTTGTGTTCATATAATCTTTTATTAAAATCCCTTAAAGTCTCTCCTGTATATTTTTTGTGACAATCATTACAGGCTAAACTGTAAATTCCTGCTTCAGGTTTTAGTTTGTTATTATTTTGTGTATGTATTAAGAAAATTTATGTTTTAAAAGTATTTATAACAAAGGTTATGTTAAGTTTAGATAATTCTTTTCAATTATAGTTGTGATAAAGTTGGTATGTAGCATGTATGTAGTTTTATTAACTTTATATTGTTCATTCTTTCATTTTTTTTAAAATTTGATGAACTTTGTTTCACATTAAATATGAAATAATTAGGATATTGGAAAAGTTATATTTTTATCAAATTTGCATAGTTTAGCTTTAGGATAGTAATTTCAGCAAACCACAAAGATGATGATACTAGTCCAAATAGTAATTTAAGTAAGGGTTCTTGGAATGGAAAACAAAATGTTAGGTTCATTTTAAGTCTTAAGAGATTATTTTATGATTGAATTATTCACCCTGAATACACGGAAATATTTAACAAATGTAGCTGAAAAAAGTGTTAAAAAGATGGTTTTTGATATTTACTAATACAGTAAACTCCTTCAGTACTTTTTCTATTTTTAAAAAGTTATTTTTAGAAGTTTTTATAAACCCAAAACATATGGAATACATCCTATTTTTGACTTGAGAATTGATAAAAAAAAAAGTCTATTTATTTATTAGCTTATTTGCAAGAATAATTTCATATTTACAAAATTATAAAATTATGTGAACTAATGCAATATTTATTATTTACCATATTAGAAAGTAAAAATAAAACAAAATTTTTATTTATAAAAATATCTGAACAAGCAAACAAGAAAATTTAAATAAACGACAAGTAACTGCAATTATACATTTCAAAAAATAAATTTCTCACATTTGTTGTTGGACAGCAAAACAAAAAACAAAAGGAAAAAAAAAAATCACCAAAATAAATTGATAGTACCTGGATCCATATATTTTTTCTTAGGAACTGACAAATTGTTAAACACTATGTTGAAGACTATGTTGAAGAATAATTTGATATTTACAAGATTATAAAAGTATGTGAACCAACTGTAATGAAATATTAATTACTAGCTTAAAAGTCACCCTATAAGGCAGCAGTTAAACTAGTTCCTGCATAGGGCTCTTGATTGAGCCTTTGGCTTGTTCAGGAGTTTGAGAGTCCCTAAATCTCTGCACATTCTCAGCATTGGAAACTCTCCTGGCTACTGTTTGATCTGGATCTTCATTTACATGGGATTTTCTTTTCCTCACTGCAGCCTTGGCTCTTTTGATTGCAATCTGGTCCTCTGTTGGCAGAGATTTCTTTTTGCAAGGCATAATGCTGCCGTATGCGATACGCAACAATAAACTACAGAAGAACTCAAAATTGATGATTGCATTTAAGTACTGCATTAATATTTAAGCTTACCTTTTAAAAGTGCAATGATAATTATTTTGCTGCCAATTAATTTAAAGATAATTTGATGTATGTAGGTCCTTACTTTCCATACAAACAATTATCTTTTATTTCATGAGTGACTTTCACCAGATTTCGCAATTAATTTATTTTCAAATTTATTTCCAAGTGATAAAAATTATTGTACAAAAAAAATTTTTCACAAAAAAATCATGTTTAAAAAAAAAAAAAAAAAAAAAAAAAAAAAAAAAAAAAAAAAAAAAAAATCAAGATTGCGGGTCCAGATCTGACCCAGAACGTTTTTAATTTGTTCATAGAGTCAACCTGATTCCAAAAATTGTATATGTTGGGCTACGCCCTCTCTGAGTAAACTTGAAAAAGTGTGATACACTGACATTTGCATTTATTATATAGATTTATCCTATTATGAAGAAATAACTATGGTTTATTTTGTTTGTATAACATATCAACTTCAATGGGCTATTTAATGCTGACAAGATTTTTAGGATAGTTTTTATGAATAGAATATGTATTCTTTGTAAGAAATCAGTTTATAAATCAGGTTTCATTGATGTATTTTTGTAAAGAGGGTTTTTGTCGAGAGTCAAGTGTATTGCTGGTAATTTTTTTTTTTTTTTTTTTTTTAAATATATTGCTTGTAATTTGATTTTTTTTTTTTTTTTTTTAAATCTCTATTGCAGGTACTATATTTCTTTTTTCAAAAATGTATTGCTGGTATTTTTACTATAAAAATCTATTAGGGGTTAACTATTTGCCCATAGCTGAGACCCTAACAGGTACTACCACCTCAGGTCAAGGTGAACTTGGAAACAACACCAATTAAGAGGTGGTTCCACGCTCCTCAAAACCTCCCAGAGGCCTTGCTGCTAGATGTAGTTTATCATACCCAGGACAGGAAATAACTATGAAAACAAATTATAGTGTTTAACATTTTTGTTGTCATTTCTTGAGAAGAAAAAAAATGTATAAATCCGCCTCCATGTATTTGGGTTTAATTAGAGTTCTAAAAGTAGCTTTTTAAAACAATAAAAATGATATAGAGTTAAGAGAGGAAAAAAAAACATCCTTTTTATATACCATTTTTTGTGGGTACATTTGTTAAACTTAGCCAAATATTTGATACTAAAATTATTGGCAGAAGTATTACTTTTATCTTTCACAACATTAAGCATTCTTAATAAAATCATCCATTTTTACTTCTTTAGTTGCTTTTTATTGCATCTTTTGTTCAGTCCATCAGTCTATAGCTGTGAGTGCACAATACATGATTGGAAATCAATTACTGACAGCATAAAAATAAATATGACACCAAGAGATACCAAGTGATGAGTTATAGATTAGATTAGATCTTCTACAAAGCTGTCAAGTTGTCATAACTTAGCAGTTTACATTATTTACAGTCGGACTATTATCCTCATTTTTAATGTTATCACGATGTTTCGGACATTGCACCCTCTGGCTTTCTTCAGGTGCTTCTTGTTCTGGGTAACCTTCAAGGAATTTCAAACTGAACCCTTTACTTAATACTACAAGGGGTAGATTGTTCTTGATCTGATGTCCAGGTTTGCAGATTATCCCATCTTGTTCGTTAATATTACTAGGTTATTGTTTACCTTGTTCCCTAAGTCTGCACTACCTAAGTCAAAGATTGAACTCACAATGACTATGTCACCAAATGTGAATAATAGTAACTACTTATTCCAGAAATTCAGACAGAAATTAAAACAGCCGCTTTCAATGAGGCTCCCTCGGAGGCAGAAATAGACACGAGTTGGAATCTCATTAGCAGTTTATCCTCATCTTGCACCAACAGCCTGGGGTCGGGGGGAGTTGCTCTAAAAGCAACAAAATAATAATAATGATGATTAAGCGGAGTGTAAATACAAGTCAAAAATTAATAATAGCAGACAAGGATGTTTTATGAATTAAATATCTTTATAACTGTTGAGGTGGTCAGCACCAAGATAAGCTATTATTATTATTATTATATCATCAAGGATGTTAGAGTCAGTGTTAGTTAAACTCATTCAGTTAAATGATGGAGGAGGGGGTGAAGACAATTAGAAATAAAGCAGTGATTGGAGTGATTTTGAACTTTTCCATAAGTAGATATTGTTGCCTTTAGGATGAACATTGCAGATGAGTCAATTGCAGATAAGTGCATTATCAGCAAATGAGGAGGAGTGGGAGTGAATTTATGATCAGAAAGAAATGTCAAATTTTACTAACCTAAACAAATACTGCGACATAGACAAAATATTTTAGTTAAGGTAGTGATTTTTGATCAAGAACATTGGAAACATGTCACCTAAAATTATTACTGAGCACCATTTCATTTTTTTTTTTTTTTTTTTTTAAAACCAACAAATTAATATATATCTATATTTTTGGGATGAGGTGATGATTTACACTATCTACACTGTTCAGACTGTTGTCTTCATCTTCGTTGTCATATTCATGTTTCGGCCGTTGTATGCTCCGGCCTTCTTCAGGTGATTGGAATTTTAAAATGAACCCTTTACTTTATCTGCCGAGATAGATTGAAAATGGCAACGTAGAAGAGGAGGACAGTCAGAACAATGTAAATAAGCAAATCATTGTATACACATTCTGATTCCTGATTAACATTTTATTTTATTTTTAAATTGAACTTTTTGTTAGTAATTTATAGTGTCGATAATTTCAGTTTCTTAATAAAGATTTAAATATAGTCATAATCAATAATGGCATCACAAATTTCCAGGAACCAGTTCTATAAAGACAAGTAATCTTTGGGAACCTATTCTGCTTATTTTCTTTTCCATCTAAAAATGGAAACAAATCCCTTCATAGTATCAAAGAGAATTAAACCATTTTGATAATTTAATGGAAAACATTTATTTATTAAGATATTTCCAGATTAAAATTCTGTTATCATGATATTTCTGTTCAGAATTATGATGCCTTTTTTTGTCATCAACTGTGTTATGGTTTCTTAGCCACATTCAGATTGAATCACTGCACTCCCAAAGAGCCAATGGAAGACCTATCAAATTTATGACTAGAAGATTTGCCACATTTTTAACTTCAAGACAATTTCTTTTGTCAAAATAAATAATGTTCATCACCAGAAACCCTCTTCTAGCCTCCACAGAACTTACATTAATGGTATTAATTATATTTTTAGCTATTATCTATCAGCTATTAATATATAAGATTATTTTCAGATAATCCAACAACTGGTTCACTAAGCTTTTATAATTTTAAGACTTGGTTTACGTGAACCAATAGGATTTCACCACTGCTCATAAGTTCTTTGCATTTGAATTGAAAAGAAAAAATCCAAATGATATGTCAGAGAACTTTTGGATAAAAAACAGACTTCAAATTGGCTTCAAAATGTAATTTGCCTCTTCATCTGATACACTTAAACATGAATTTAGTTGTAGAGATTTTTCTTTAAAATCTTTTATTTAAATCTCAAAAACAATTGCATCATATCTTCAGAATTAGTTCCTCTACAATATATAGCTTTTCTCTAATTTCTTTTTGTGAAATCCATTGGTTCAAAGATGCACTTAGTTGTGGAATTACAAAACAATTCCATCCCATAAATGTTTGCATTGAAGAAACCTTTTACAATTACAGCAATCAACCCAAGCAAATTAACATTGTTATTAAATCAGTCAATGATAAAATTATTAAAAAAAAAAAAAAAAAAAAAAGTCAAACATGTCAAGATATAATTAGAATGTAACATCCAGGTTTTCATTTCTAATTTGGAGATTTTTAAGTCTCAGGAATCAAAATTGTATCAAGATTTTAATTTCTTCAAAGATTGGCTGAAAAATGATTTCTGATAAAAGGCAGATGTAATCTGAGGAAAAGAAAAAATCCATTTTATTTGAGGAAATTAAAGAGAGATGTTCTTGGCTGGAGTGAAAATCTGAGATTCAAAGCCACATGAACAGAGAAGTTGTTACAAAATATTAAAAAAAAGAAATAAACAAATAAATCTATTTAGAAGAAATTGCAAAAAAATACCATTCTTTATAGTCAAACCTTCATACCACCCACAATTTGTAATTAAATTATTGAGACATGTGCATAATGTATCGGTTACTCAGCCAGAAAGTGAAATTGGCAAGTCAAATTTGAGTTCTAGCCTTATTGGTTACATCTACTTCACACTAATGCTCTGGGGAAAGGCATGAACAAATCTCTTTCCAATCCAGCTGGGGGTTAAATAGCAGAGTAGAGTGGTCGTCTACTCTAAATTCAAAACAGTAGAGAAGGCAACTGGAAACCACTCCACTATCTTTCTCAAAAAGTAATGGCAATTCACAGATAAAGAAAAAGAATGTATGGAGAGCCATGGACACTTGTGTCTTGAAGAGCATTAAAAGCTTCCAGTAATAAAACTTATAAACTTTGTATCCCCAGAAAGCGGAATGAACAAAGACAGAATTAAAGAATTTGGCCAAAACTATCAACAAGAACATGTGCAAATATTTTTAGTCTTTATTTCATCAACAATACCTTAACTGACATTAAATTGGTTATACTTGGTTCATTCAGGACTTCATTCCCAGAGATGATTGAAGTTCTCTTCAGAAATGATGGCAAATATCAATTATTGCTTTCTAAAATATTTTTATTATTTCATATATATATATCTTTCAGACTTATTTTTCTTTTTTTTGACCAATACAGAAATTGGCTTTACACAAATGTGTTCATCAGACTGTCCAAATTAGTTTTGTTTTATTTTTTGCCCTCTCAGAGAGATCCTCATCAGTTAACAGAATTTGTACTAAAACCTCTTGTGTTGATTGTATCTGCATGAAAACAGGAGAGATTGAAATCTTTTCTCTGATAGTCTCTCCTGTTGTAGAATCAATAACAGCTTCAAATTGCTTTCACTAACAATCTTTAAATTGCCTGCTGAATTTTTTTTCCGTGTATTGGTTTCCATCTAATGTTAAAATCTACACTCATTGTTTATGCGTTTCATCCTTTTTCTTTTTAAACACATATATGTAATTGTGTTCATTTTACAAATCAATGTCTAACCTTATTCTAGAAGACAGTGAGAGCTCCCTCATTCTTTTCATACATGATCTTCTAAACTATATTTAGTTGTTTCATATCAAATAATGGCTTTTTAATGTTCCTCAGATTTGACTTTTTGAAGTCAATTGGTTTCTCTACCTCAGCTCTATGGAATGTTGGATCATATTCTTTGGCACTTTGGAGACATGACGCTGTTGTTCTGTTTCTGCTAATGATTGCAATGAGAAGAGTCCACTAGATTCCAATGTCATTATCTACATTGATGTAATCAACAAGAAAACTTAACTCTGACTAAAATAGTCCTAGCTGAGTGATGAAAAGAAGGAAATAAAAAAAAGTGTATGAAACATCATCTTAAGATGTGACAAATACTTAAATGCAGGCTGAAGAATGTATTGGCTGGAATATGTGAAAAAGCAAAGATAATGGCTTGAAAAATATATGAAATAGTAAAAAATAGTATTTGTTAGAAATAATAATATCTCTGATGGTGGGGAGGTGAAAGAAGAAGATGGGAGTGCTGCTAAGAAATGGTTATAATGGTATCTCTGCTGATGATACTAAAAATGAACTGGTTGAAAGAACAGTGGTGAGCATGAAAGTGTCAGTGGTGGGGATAAAATGTGACAAAATTAGGGAGTAACAAATGAATATGGAAACAAACTTAAAAACAAAACACACAAATATAAAAACTAAAATAATTGAAATAACAGTAGATAAAAAAAGAAAACATTCAAGATTTGAAAAGAAATTGAAGAAATTAAAAAAATAAAACATTAAAACTGAAATAAATCTACAGTTGATTAATTTTGTAGTCATTATTAACTCTAGTAAGCGTGACTATCACACATAAATGCAAGTAAAGATTAAGTCCTGGACAGAACTTGAAATTACATATAACAAAGATACTGGATCAGCAATAACATTTGATTTTGAAATTGCTAGGCATTCCCATATCAAATAAGCAGCAATGGACACAGAGATTTCCTTAGAAAGTGATGTCCAAGTTCTTCATGACTTATTCCTTGCTTCCAATTATTTGTTTTATAATCAAAACCAGTTGAAGACTTACTGATAAGTTTAAAAATTAAATTCTATTAATAATATAAGAAAGTCTGTATTTGAAATAAACAACCATTTATATCAAAATAAATCTATCTTTTTCTAAAGCAGGCAAGATAGAAGTATGCATTATCACCTTCAGTTAAATGTTTACCAACAATAATAAAAGTTCAAACTTTTTCCAATGCACAGAGGAGGGGGGGATGTTGTTAATGAAGTTTTGTAAGTGTGGGATCATCAGGTGGCTTTGAGTCTTTTAACATGAAACCCACTTCCCAGCTGACCACCAATCACGGTTGATAAGACCCTGATACACCTCCCCACAACTGAATACACTTCAATTTCCACTTCAGTAGTTTTCCAGTTAATAAAATGACATTTCTGCAACATTAGATAGAAGTTTTTATTTTTTGTTTTTTGGGGGTTTTTTTTAGACTCCCCACGACATGACTGAATGGTTACCTTGTAATGTTGCAAATCCGTTGCTTGGTAACGTTACATTAACAGAAAATAGATAATAAATTCCAGGAAGATTTTAGAATGTTAATTTCATAATCAAATTCATAATGCATTGAATATTGCTGCCACATCTAGTCTGGTGCTTCTTCCATGTATTTAGAGATTCTTGATAAAATCCAAAGAAGAATCTGCAATATTATTGGTCCTGACTAGGCATCTAGGCTTCAGTTACTTTGCCACCTTTGTAATATAGTTTCCCTGCACCTTTTCTATAAATAGTTTCATGGTAATTGTTCTGATGAACTTCTCTCTATAATACACAGACTTTATGAATTTAAAAGCAGTACTATATTGGTGGCAGGGTCTTATCATTTTACAGTAGAATTTGCTCAATGTAACTATAAGTTCTATGTTAACAATTTCTTCTCTCACACTTCTCACTTGTGGAACTCTTTTCCAGCTTCTTGCTTTCCAGTCAACCTTGATCTTCAAAATTTAAATGCAATGTCAATCCTTATCTTCTGTCTTTTTAATCTCTCTAATAATTGACAAAAATTTTTAAAAAAATACAACAAGAAATTTTATACTTTCTTTACACATTGCTAAGTAAAGCAAAAATATTCTGATGCCATAATTGATCAGTGATGAATTTATCAGTTAATATACTTTGCATTCTTACCATAAAATTTTGACAACATTTGGAATGAACGGTCAGTTTGGGCCAGGAAAATAGTTCATTTCAGTGTTACAATAACATCATCACATGTCGTCCAACCACAATACAATTTATCTGCAACATTGCAATAACATTGCATAATAACTGAGTGTTGATTTGTGGTTTCAAAACTTTTATATGCTTTTATGACATCATCACCAACTAATAACCTTCAGGCATTACTCATTCAATAAAATTTAACCTTTTATCCAGCAATATTAAATTTCTACTTTTGAGAAAGACAAAATCCAAAATTGGAAAAATACAAACAGAATTTCCACAAAGGGTGCAACATGGAACCCTACCAATCTATTCTTGCAGAAGGTTTTGTTGGTGCTCCATGTTTCGCTTCCATATAGCAGGATTGACAGGAAGATGTATCTTCATGT
This sequence comes from Acanthosepion pharaonis, assembly GCA_903632075.3. Taxonomy (NCBI): domain Eukaryota; kingdom Metazoa; phylum Mollusca; class Cephalopoda; order Sepiida; family Sepiidae; genus Acanthosepion; species Acanthosepion pharaonis. Next base: position 436,862 of record CAHIKZ030001202.1, read on the forward strand.
TGCAGCTGAGTTTTAGTTTCCATACTTTTGACAGCTTAGTGCAGACTGACAAAACTAGAGCACTTTTCACTTCAAAGTACTTGAACAAATTAGACATCCAAGAACAAAGGTATTTGAAGTCTTCAACAATTTTAATCAGCATGCTGTCTAAGGCTTGTGTTCAAAATATATTTAGTTGAAGCCATAAAACTGTGTTCAAAATATTCAGATTTTGGCATTAAATAACCCATAGAGGTGTTGATGTGCCACTAAACAAAATCATCCAAACCAAACCATCTAAGGTATACACTTCGTCTTGTGTTTCCTGCAAGCGGCTAGATGGATACTACATTAAAATGTTACAAAAGGCACTTAATATACACTGGCGTGTCAAATTTACAACAAGCAACTCTATGGAAAGTTTATGCCATCAAGATGAAATTGCATCAAAACTTATTTTATGGCAACCCTCTATAGGACGAAAGCACATCAGCTAGCAAGTAGTGATGTTCCCAGATATACAGGGTGTTGCAGCAAAATCCAACACTTGACAAAAAGAAAACGAAATAGGCAATAAAAACAAAAGTTGTACATGCAGATACCCGACAGTTTGACAACTAACTAACGTTTTTCTCTCTACCCTTTTCCAAAATGGAAATGAGTGCAGAGCAGCAGTAGTAGCTTCTTTTTGCATCAGAAAGAAGCCTGCAGAAGTGATGGCCTGGTTTGGGTTCAAGAGGACCATGGTCATGGACATTTAGAGGAAATGGGAGGCATGTCAGAACAAGGACAAGTTTACTGCCAAACGAAAGGCCCACAACGTTTGTTCTTCTGCCGTTAGGACCGATGAGTTTGTCGCCGCCATCAAGGAGACAGCCAACAATGATGGAAGCCAGAGCTACACCAAGATCGCTGCTGACATGGGCTGTCACACGTTGACGATCTGCCGAACGATCAAGAAGGACATTGGTTACTCCTCCTACCGCAAGTCACATTGCATGCTCATCACAAATGCCTCCAATGACTCGAGGAAGGTCAAGACGGCTGCTTTGCTGAACGAGCTCAAGCACGGGTCCACCAGGATGCTGAGATTCTTCTCTGATGAAAAGGATTTCATCCAGGGCCAGATGAGCAACAGGCAGAACGACAGGTGGATCTCCAAAGACATCGAAGAGGTTCCCGTCATGAAGCATACAAAGTTCCCCTCCTCCATCATGGTCCTTGGCATCATCTCCAGCAAGGGGGAAGTCATGCCTCAGTTCTTCTTTCAAAAGAGCCTGAGAGTCACCACCAGGAGGTGCTGAGGAGTGTGGTGAAGCCCTGGATGGACGAGATCGCCACCAGACACCCATGCATCTTCCAGCAGGACTCCAAGGCCAAGATGACCCAGGCATGGCTGCTCAACAATGTTCCTCACCACTGGTCACCCGGACTTGTGGCCACCCTCCTCACCAGACTGCAACCCCGTTGACTATTTCTTTTGGGGCGTGATCGAGGCCAAGACTGACAAGCATGCCCACAACACGGTCGACTCTCTGAAGGCTGCCATCATGGAGGCGTTCGCCGCTATGAACAAGGACATGGTTGCCAAAGCATGTGACTCATTTCACGCCCACCTTGAGATGGTCATCGCCGCTGCCGGTTACATTGAAAAATAATGTTGTATATAACTAACCGTTGCTAAATAAACTGTCGCGTCTCTGCATATACAACTTTTGTTTTTATTGCCTATTTCATTTTCTTTTTGTCAAGTGTCGGATTTTGCTGCAACACCCTGTACCTATGCAAAATACTGGCAAGGAAAACATGGAATGAGCTCAAAACATCAATGATAGAATGGAACAATTGGCAACAACATGCTGAGATGTTGCAGAACAGAGATTTGGCCAAACTAAACTAACAATATATTTGGTCAAAGAATAATTCAAATATACTTTTCAAGAGATTAAGAGGTGAACAACTTTTTTTTTCTTAATATTTACTAATAGTGTACTAGTTATTGTATTATTTTCTCACCTTTGGGTGCTACTTGAGATATGTTTACATGTTTTGTTTCTTATTACCCCAAAAGTATCAAATCATGCATAATTCCATCTGGCCATAATAATACAGACATAATATAAGACAAACTACAAATGTGTAAAACTGAGAATATGCCAACTAATAATAATGATATTAACAGAGTGGACAACTATACTCACTGTGTTTTTGTGTCCCTTTTGGTCCATCAATCCATTGGGCTTTTGGTAGGTCCCGAAGAACACTCAGCAAATAAGGAAGGATTTTGTCCTTGTACTTAAAAAAGAAAAAAAATTACACTAAATATAAGATATTATGTTTGTAAATTTTTAATATCTGGAAACTACTTTCTATCATGAAAGACAAGACTGGTTCATCAAAATCAAAGTTGGTAAACTTAAGGGACAGAGTAAAAAAAATTCCAAATGCAATCTTAAAATAAAAACAAAACAGTAAACATATTTTGATAGTAGGCAATACAATGACAAATTGGAAAAATTCTAATATGTTTCATCCTCTGGAAGGACAACATTGAACTAAAGAATGAAATGTGTTATAGCAAATTTTTCCAACTTTTCATACAATTGCCTGACATTATCCTATATATATATATATATATATAGTAGTGGCCATAATATAAGGAACGGAAACAACAAAGACATAAATATGTGTATTACTTAAAAAGTAATGCGTGGTTAGCAATGAAATTTTTACTGAATAAAGATTAGGGTGTAATGCATAAATATTATACAAAGTTACAAAAATTTACATAATAGTTTTCTTTTAAATAAAGATTAAATGGAACAAAGGAAATAAGCTACTGGACAAAAGTTAAGGAACGATGTTAATAATTTGCATAAACTTTTAATTTACATTGTTAAAAAACTCGATGGAGCTTTTTCAACAATAAGTAAAAGTTCATTTCTCATTAGGACTTTATTTTTAAGCAATATGGCAAATTCTACAGGCAAAACGCTCTCTTTTGAAGAAAGAAAAACTCATTATCGTTAACTATCAAGAAAAAAGTCAATTTCAGAAATTTCTGATATTGTTCATAGGTCTAAAAAGTGTGGATTCATCGATAATTAGCAGGTATAAAACCGATAAAACGTTAGATGCAAAACCAAAAACCGGCAGACCTCCAAAAACATTGCAAAGAGAAGATCGAAGGATTGTTAGAATATCTACAAAAAAACGTTTTGAAACTGCTACATCAATTGCACGGAAATTTAATGAAGAGACAGATAAGATCTCAAGGAAAACAGTTGCTCACAGGTTAAAAAATGCAGGATTGCATGCCCGTATTCCAACGAAGCCTCTCATTTCAAAAGCGAAACCAAAGGGCACGCCTGGGTATGAGAGAACATGTTGTTTGGACTGACGCACAATGGGATACAGTTCATTTCAGTGACAAGTCCAAGTTTACTATATTTGGTTCTGAGGGCAAAACTCCGACAGGTTCATAGAACAGGTGAAAGACTGTCTTCTCAATGTGTCAAGAAAACCGTTAAGTTTGGTGGCGGCAGTGTTATGGTGTGGGAAATGATTTCATCTGCAGGAGTTGGTCCTATCATCCACGTACATGGCAATATCAATGCTGAGATTTACAAAAGGCTTCTTCAGCAGCATGTGGTACCAAGATTACACTATAATCTTTATGAATATCATATTTTCATGCAGGACAATGCACCTTGCCACAAGGCTCAGAAGGTTATGGCTTTATTTGAAGAAGAAGGAATCGCTCTAATGAAGTGGCCAGCCCAGAGCCCTGACCTGAATCCAATAGAAAATGTTTGGAAGATAATTGGAGAAAGGGCTCAAAAAAGAAACCCGAAAAACCAGGATCACCTATGGGAGTTATTGAAAGATGAATGGGAGGGAATTACTGCTGATTTTTGCAAGAAATTAATTAGATCGTGTGGTCAACGATGCAGAGAAGTCATTGAAAATAAGAGGATGTTTACCAAATATTAAATTTTGTTCACAATCAAGTATTAACAAGATTGTTCCTTAACTTTTTGTCCAGTAGCTTATTTCCTTTGTTCCATTTAATCTTTATCTAAAAAAAAAAAAAAAAAAAAAAAAAACTATTTGTAACTTTGTATAATATTTCTGCATTACACCCTAATCTTTATTTGGTAAAAATTTTATTGCTAATCATGCATTACTTTTTAAGTAATACACATATTTATGTCTTTGTTGTTTCCGTTCCTTATATAGATAGATACATGTTTCATTAAATAATATAGACAAGTGTTGTCTATTCATTTTATGTAAATTCTTTTCATATCATCTCATAAGCTTAATCCATGCATGGCTTAATATATTGCAATGTAATTGTCATAAATATAAATATTTATATAATCCAGGAAAAAGGGTACTTTTCTATTTTTTAAAGTGGTGTTTGTGTCTGCATTTTGATATGAGTTTACTTCGAAGGTTAAGTAAATTCTCCTTTGTTTTGTTTAATTTATTTTCCTCATTTCAATGGGTCAATTTCACACGGAATTATCTTAATTAAAAGCATGAAACATTAAAATCCCAAATGATCAACTTTGATTCTGGTCAATAAAATTATAAAAATAATAATCATCCAAGTATTGTTCAAACAGCCTTCATTTTTCTGACAAAAAAGTGGGATAGCAAAAGTAATATTACTTAAAGTGCTAATATCAAAATATGCCATGATTAATAAAAAAGATAGGTAAACCATTTTATAGGTTCTTTCATATCACAGCTAAATTAAGGACAAAAAAATACATGCACTGTGACTAAAAATGAACACCAAAAACCAAATGTTACATCTTCTATATAATACTTTTACAGGCTAATTATCTTTAAGCCTCCTAACCTTTTCTGTTTGTAGTGAGATGGCTGGGAAGACTTAGTATAAACAGATTTCAATATTACCACTTTGTTACCGCTCTTCTTTGTTATTAATTTGTCTTCTTGTTTTAGCATGTACACTTTAATAAATTTTTGTCCACTTGCAAAAACAGATCTTTCTGTAAACTTCTACAATGCATCTTTCAAATCAGACAGTGTTAAAAGTAAACAAAAATTACTGAAATATGATGAAAAGTATGCATGGTGGGTAGAAGGTGTGAGGAAAGGGTAGAGAACCACTTGTACCAAATAGAACAATACTAGATTGGTGGTAATGTCACAAGAATTTACAGTTGAAATGACTACATGTAACCATAAGTTTTATGCTAACAGTTTCTTCTATTGCACTTCTCACTTGTGGAACTCTCTTCCGGCTTCTTGCTTCAGGGTTGTAGGCATTCTGAAAGCAAAGGAAATATTTGTCGCAGATTACTTTCACAACGCAGAGAACAAATCACTGAAAGTTCAGACTTGAATATCAGGGGCAGAAAGAAATGCCAAAAACTCGATTCGCAAGTACTATCTCACAAATCCCAATGCACGTAACCAGTCAGAAAAATAACTCACTCTCCAACAAAATACACCAATTTTCCTCCCTGATTCGAGAACACTAACCGCTTTTATCAATCGAGCATTTTCTCCATTCGTCAACAACTGGGAGAGGATGCCCAATTTTTGCATATCAAAATACTTTTACAACGACTCCTGTGACGGACTTGTTTTTTAATTTACATATTCCATCTTCAGCATGTCAGGCGGAATACGTGCCCTTTTTTATGATAAGTAATTTTCTTTTTCGCCACATTTTCCGTTGTAGGATACACGTGACACGCTGTCGCTTGGTTTGACGAGGTAAGTCACCGTTTTCTTCACTATTGTAGAAGTCAAGTGACTTACCTACTAACAGGGTTGCCTTCTTGTGTCTCATTGGAAAAGCAAGACTGCTAATTTTACCTCATTTACAGGAGAGTACCTAATTTTGCTAGAATAGACCTACCCAACACATTTGCATGAGTGGTCTCTATTCACCCATATATGTCTCCATTAAATGACTCAGGTCATTTAATGGAGAGCTTTAACTTTAAAGAATTCAAAGCTTTAAATTGAGACTACATCAGTCTGTCAGACCGCTTGCAAGCTAACCAATATTCTACAGCTGTAATGGTCAACTTTGATTTTCAAAAATTTAAATGCAATGTCAATCATTATCTTTTGTCTTATTGCTTGCTTTCCTTAATAGTAGTTGTTCTCATATTCTTTAACATTCTGTAACCTCTTGTATCTTAGTGGTTTTATTGCCTTGCTTGGAGTGAAATAAAAAAAAAAAAAAAAAAAAAAAAAAGGAACAGTTTCTTAAATACCTTGAGTAAACATTTCGGCATAAAGGCAAGTATGTGAACAATTATATTTTCTAGCAGATATACACATGATATATGCAAATCTCTTAAGGACCATGAGAGTTCAGGAGATCACAAGAGAAAAATGGTGGCCAAGACTAATGTTGAATGATGCCAGCAATAAAATAAAACAGCTAACCTTTGAAAAATAGCATGAAATATAACCAGTCAAGTCTTTAAAATATATTCTTCAGCCTATAAAAATGTCATGTGTATATACAGGGTGCCTTGTCATCTAAATTACGCCAAAATGAAAATCGCACTGACATATCATATTAACAGATATATTTACCAAAATTGCATAAAAAATATCTCAAAATATTAAAGAGTAAATTTATTTAACATTTGTATTTGTGTGTAAGTGAATGTAACAATCGTGACTGGAATTTGAACTTAGCTTTCTGATTTCTCATCCTGAACTGCTACCCCTTAGACCCCCATGCATTCACTCTTCTGCTATACTAGTAATTTCCAAATTACCTAGTTTTTCATATCAAGTTAATTACCATTCCAACCAGATTATTACAAAGAGAGAAGATAAAAATTAGTCATGTTGTTGTGCTTACCTGCAGTCCAGACTCCAGTAAATAGATTCCCAGAGCAAGCACTGCATCTTGTGAGCGAATATCCAACTTGAGCGTACCATGGCTACTCTCTGATGGACAAAGTTTCATTATTTTGTGGACCTGGAAAGATAAACAATAATTAGGGGATCTTAAAAATATTCAAATTCCCAAAATAAAGTTTTAGGCGCTTCCAAAATCCTCTTGCATTAGAAACAAAAAAAAAAAAAAAAAAAGACAATGGCTAAAATATATTGTATAGTGAAAGTCCCAAAAGCTTCAGAAATCAACATATTGTAAACTATGTTGTGGTCATTAAAGGTGACTTCCAAAAGCAAAGCAAAAAAAAAAGAAAAAAAAGCCTGTTCATTAGAGACGTGCGGTTTAACTGAAAAACCAACTTTTTTTCGGTTTCATCTTCACACCATGGAACCGCAGTGAAATTGTTCAATTTTTTAAGTGCTATCCCTACTGAGTGACCATATCCAAAGAAACACTATTGAAAAAGATTTTTAATGTTAATAAAATTAACCACTTTATACCATTGTAAGAGAAAAAGATTGAATGAAAATGTTAAAACCATTTAATTGACTAGTTTTAGGAAATAAATCTATTTGTTTACAAAAGAAATGAAGAAAAAAAAAAAGAAATACAATATGATGTTTGAAATCTATTTGTTTCAGTTTTTAAAAAAAAAATTGTGATAAAATTAAATTAACATAAAAATAGCAAATAAAAAAAAAAAAAAAAAAAAAAAATGACAGTTTTATCTTAATGTTAAATTTTATGAAGTCAGATTTTTTGTAGTCAGGGTAATTGTTTTAATAAGTCAGTGTTAGGCCAATCACGAAATAAAGTTGTTGTAAACAAGAAAAATGAATGAAGATTTTTTTTATGAATAAATTTGTTTTTTTATTTAGGGAATGCACCTAAATTAGATATTAAGAATAATTAAAATAGTTCTTAATTTCATTTTTAAAATGTGTATATTTCCAGATATGCGAGTCTGTTTTCTACAAATAAAATTAAGCAAATACACTTAAAATTAGATATTAAAAAAAATAAAGTTCTAATCTCAGTTTTAAAATGTGTATATTTTCAAAACTGCAAGTCATTTTTTTAAAACCCAAAGTAAAAATTATTCTTTTTTAGCCACTAATGTTCGGTGAGTGTTTGTTATTGTTCTGCCTATAAAATTCTTCTAAACAAGGAAAATAAATTAATTTTATTTTTACAAATATCTTTATGGTTTTATCTGGTGAATAATACACTTAAGATTACATTAAAATGATTAAAAATATAGTTTTTCATTTCAGTTTTAAAATGTGTATCTAAAAAGGAAGAGGTAACACTCACAGATTTGGAAATCTACACATTCTAAAAAATGAAATTAAAAGCTTTAAATTATTTTTAATATTTAATTTTAGGTGTATTCGCTAGATAAAACCATAAATTTATTTAGGGGAAAAAATAACTCCTGTATTTTACTTGTTTACAAGAAATTTATTTGCAAAACCACAATAACAGTTAACTGGTATACCAAAAAGAATTGCTCTATTTTTTTTTTTTTGTTGCTTACTTTATAATTTATGAAGGAATTCGCTTCCATGAGTCAGAGAAGAAATGAACATCTTCCTGGTTTTAGTTTAAGGTGTATTCTAATTGAGTGTACAATTTCAAGAATATTCATAAAGATTGGTCACCTTGATTTTGCAAAACAAATTAACGTGTAAAATTTAGTTGCATAAAAAAAAGTATCATATTTCGCATTTTTAGCTGTTCAAAGTAATACTGTTTTAACTCGCTGTAAAAAAAAATAATGAATAAAAGCATATACAAATTACATATTTAGAAACATTATTTTATTTTCATTCCGACCATATGAATATTTTTAAGATTGGATCAGAAATACACAAGATATTGTGAGTTGAACAGACTAAGTTGCAAATTTATCAATCTCAAACGAAATTAGACATCGACTGGAAATACTATCATTACACAAGAAAATGAATGGCTTCCTTAGAAAGCAAAAATACTAAATTAAAAATCAATAAACCGAATCATGATAAAAAAGGAATAAAAAACCAAGAACTGATACCGAAACAAATTGCCAAACCAACCAACTCTATTCTTCATTGACTTGGCTGTTGGCACCTTGATGTGGTGTAATGGTTAGCAAGCTTGTCTTGTTAGATCAATTAAAACTGTATAATGAGTTTGATCCTCACTAGGTGTCCCATACTTTCAGCCTTGTGCCAAATATAAGTTATGACTAGAAAACTGCCACTGATTTGGCAGTTCTTGGTTACCATAATATCAAGAAATTGACAAACTCAAGAAATACCCCAATTTCCAGACTGAAGTTACCAAAATGTAAGCCACTATTGTACCAGTAATCATTAAGGCATTATACCACTGAAGTCCTACATTGAGAAAATTGTAATAATGCTTTGTGTCCCATTGCTTCAGAAACCTGTGTTGCTTGGTATAAGTGGCTGTCTAAGGTTGTACGATAGATCAATAAGGCAAGATCTTGGGTTGAAAATGAAGACCATGTAAAAGACAATAATAATTGTTTTGTAATAAAACAGCAATTATTTTTGTAACATATTCAAAAGTCACTTATTCCTGGTCTTTTGAACAGGAGTAGAGGTTTATCCCTTGTTTCCTGTTTAGGATTGAGTTTCCAGTGCCCTCGAAAGTCTTCTCATTCTCTTTCATTCCTACTAGCCGCTTGCATGTTAGCGTCATTATTGCCTTACTTGGGGTGGATTGATTAAAAAATAACGTTCCTTTCAATAGAAAAAAAACAGCAGTTTTATAATACTTTGCTTATTCCTACTTTATTAATGAATATGAGAATATCTTTTGGTCTTGTCAAAAAGTTTGATTTAAAAAAAAAAAAAAAAAAAAAAGTAGCAGCTTGTCAATCAATAAAACAATATTTTTTAAACTATTTGCCAAATATTATCTTCTCATTTGTCAAATAACTTTTGAGAAGAGCTGAATCTTTTTCCATCTTCATGATGCAAGAGAAAAACAGGAATATCAAAAAGTACAGATCAAGACAATGTCTGAAACTGTCTTCATTGCATTCGTTTTCTCTAAGAAAATTTGTGTCGGGAATTTGTGATGCATCTGACTACTGCAATCAGTCACTTATTTATTGCAGCCAAAAATAAAAAACTAAAGGAATTAGTATCTATAATTTATTAACATTTTCAGTGCCAATATTTTTTTTATTCAGTGTCATGAAAACCTTAATTAACATCCTTCAACCATGTTAAGAAGATCAGCTCAGATTTTATTTATTATCTAGCTTAGAAGCTATACTCCGATTCCTTGGCATTTTGATAAAATAAAATTGATTTCCTCAATTCACCATGTTTTGAGATATTCTAAAGTGAATTTAAACAATTTTTTTAAATTTGCAAAGTTTTTGTGTAACTTTAAACTCAATATAAATTAAAAACTTAAACTAATTTTTTTCAGTTATTTTAAAATTTGAATTTTTAACTGTTCCCTCCTCATCCGGACACAAATCCCAGTGTTGGATGTTCAAGCACCAGATGAAGGGCAGATTTTCAATCTCGTGATCATCCTGATTCCAAAAAAGTATAATATGTCTATGTAGAGCAAGCAAGTGTGGCTCAAGTGAGAGGGGGGGTTCAAACACACAGACAGATAGATAGAATTTGCTGTTTGTTTTTATTAATGCTTTGATAAGTACTGCAAAGATTTGCTTGAAGCATAATTTTAATTTTAAAGGAAAGAAAAAGAAATTATTTTCAAAGTCCTTCATTTGAAATATAGGAAAAAAAAAACAAGACAAGAGTAAAATTATGCTTTTGGGATTGTGCAACAAAACCATCTTTATAAACAATGTCAGATTTTATGATGCAAATCAATGTTAACACAATAAAACTGTAGCCAACCAGACTTGATAAAACTTTCAGGATATATTTTAAAAAGATATATGTATTTCAGTGTATAATATTTGTTTTTATTAGAAATAATTACAGTGACTTATTTTTGTCATGAGGTCTTGTTTGTTCCTCATATTGGAACACATAATTGGAATGCAACATTGGAAAATAGAAAAATGTTGACCACATATCATAGAACAATCAAAAAAGAAACTGAAAATATTGGTTAGATAAGAAAAAAAAAATCTGGCTTTAAAAATGTCATAAAAAGAAAAATTAAAAGGGTACTAAGCAAGAAAAATGAATTGACCAACAATATTTGAAGAAGGCAGTGATGCAAATATAAGCAGAGAGAAATGGGGCAGAATATTAAGAATGCTGGCTAAAGGCATGAAAGCAACAAACTACTACTTTTTAAGTAAACATCACAAAGAGAAATATGTAATTTGAGTGATGAAGTATGTGAAAATTAATTTCTCAGTGATTTTTAGTGATGAATGTAGAGCGACATTGGATGGACCTGGTTTAGAAGCTAAGTCAAGTATGAAAACAAACAACAGGTAAGAGGCTGAGTAATGTTTTGGATGAGTATTTTTTGTGATGTTGGACAGCTTCTCTTGTCACTTTTGCTATGTAGATGCCAGTACTAGCAGTAACGGCTTCCTTTTGATATCCACACTAGTAATACTTGTTCAAGTAGTAATCACTAAATAGTATAACAATCAGAAGAGAATCGTAATCCATATAGTAGTAGAGTGGAGAGAGTAAATGTATAGCAATAGTGGATAGACAAAAAGAGTGGACAGTGATCCATATAGTGATAGAGGGGAAATAGTGATCAGTGAGTCATCACGCTAATTTGTATTTATTCACTTCCTTTTTATGATCATGTTATCTACTTAATAATGGAATCGCCCATATTACTGGCAATCTAGTTTCAAACCTCAGTGTCAGCAACCACACTTACTCTTATACAGAAGTATTACAGGCAGTAACATTGATGGTTTCAATATAAATGTAAAGAATTATCGTAAGTTCTTGGACAAAACTTTTTAACATTACAACAAAGAAAATTAAAGAATTTATTAATGCAAGACAATGTTCATTCACATTCTTCAAAGCTGATTATTTCCCACTTTGCCAAAAATGCTTCACAACTAACAAATTAATAAAATGACTGACAGCTGTTTTCAGCTATAATTGTGGTTCATCATTAAAAGAGATGTTTATGAGAATGGAAAACAATATACAAGCAAAGATTGCTGGGTAGCAAGAAAAGCTGCTAAAAGTAATGTTAAAACTGAAAACATAGAAAAGATAATAAAATCAAAGGCTTAAAGACAGATGAAGGTGATAGAATATCAAGGAGCCTACATTAATATGTAGAATTTGGACATATATTGTTCATTCCAATCATTGGAAATGAAAGCAAAAAAAATTACCCCTCTCCTCAAATTTATAAACCAATCCTAGAAATACATGCCAGGAATTGTTCCTAATCAATAAAAGCAGACAATTTACCCACACATTGTTTACTGCCTTGAAGACAGATGATTATAAACACTTGACTGTATCCCGTTCACATTTTTTGAGTAAGTCACATCTATGGCGTTTTACACTAAATATATTCATGCAAGACAATGCTCTACATTCTGTAAAGATGATGATTTCCCACATTGCCAAAAAAGATTTCAAAGATAACAAATCAATGAAATGACACCACAGCCTCTCCATTTGATATTAATCCAATAAAATACCTCATGGTCTATTATTAAAAGAGATGTATATGAGAATGGAAAACAATATTCAAGCAAAGAGGATCTCTGGGATGCAATAAAAATTGCTACCAGTAATGTTAAAATTGAAAGAGTAGAAAAGTTAGCAAAATCAATAAAAAGAAATTGATGATAGTTCTTGCATGTCAAGGAGCCAATATTAAGTTTTAAGATAATAAAATAATTTATTCACATATCATGTGATATCGTGCTAATCAAATATAGGTTTCTATGGTCAATATCTTTCGGCTTTATTTATAAATAACATTTATATTACGCTTCATTTGTGTAATAAAACTTATCACCTCCAAAATAAGTTATCATTATTTTCAATAAGGGCAAATACTAATAACAAATGAAACTCATGTCATCTAATGCTCATTAACTAAAAATGTAAAATAGTTGATATATAATGCTAATATAGATAGTATATGAAGTAATACTGATTTGAAATACAGTTATCATGATCATCTGGAGATGAGTCTTTTGGTGAAATTCATACTTTGATTGAGAATATACACGGACAGATTTTATTCTGCAAATCAATGTTTTTATAATAAAATTGGTATTATCCAACTGATGTTGATAAAATTTCAGAATATATAACAGTTGAAACTCATAACATATAATGCTCATTATAAATATTATTAGTTGATTAATAGCAAATTTATTATAAAAATATTGACTTGCCTAATAAAATCTGACAGTGTAATCCTATTATCACCTGTTTTCTTTCTAAGAACAATTACAGGTAAATAAATATCCGGTACTAGAGACTTTTATCAAACTTATTGTTTAACATAGTCCACCTAATTACATGTAAAACAGTCAATCTGAGATCAGGATTCAAAAAGTATCGATTCAAATTTTAATAAAACTTAATTTATTTAGTTAAAGTCTAAAAGCTTCATAAAGTTAACGGGTTTTGTTCAAAACCTCTAGAATGTTAGTGTATGCAATAGAGGTTACATGTTGTAGATTAGAAAGAGATACTATATAAAACAAAGATAAAAATACATTTCTGAAAGAACAGCTGAGTTCTTGACTGCAAATATTTTAGCAGGTCTCTAGTACTATTAGATCAACATTAGTTTTCAAAGATAGCTTTTTTTTTTTAAATTTCAATAAATACAAATTGATAATAGAAGAATCCGATGACAGCCTGATGCAACCAGGTTTACCAGATCTTGCCCATTTCAATCCCCTTTGAGCTGTGAGTGGGGAGGCACTTCTGGCAAAGTGTGTGGGCTTCTCCAGCCTGCAGAATTGTTCACCACAATGATGATAATTACAGCATGTCTAGGAGCCAATATTAAGCTTTAAAATAATTTATTCAGATATTACCTGAAATTTATATGTTAATTATATCAATATCCTGAAAATGTTAGCAATTTTGGTTGGTTAATACCAATTATACTGTGAAAATTGGAGTGTATACGTTTAACATGTGAATAAATTAGGCTAATTTATGTTGTTTGAGGAGATTTTTTTCCAGTAATTGTTTTATTGTTTTCTACCAATTTTTTTCTTTTTTGTCAGGAAATATTACAACACAAAAGTATACACAAAAATGCATCTGTTATGGAGAACTATGAATATATAAATAGAAATATAAACTTATACACATTCACACACACACACACACATGCATATATAGATATATGTCATTATAATGAATAAAATTACAAAATTAATATCAATGACATCAAATATAAAAATGCCAAAATAAGTAAATAAAAATGAGTTGTCTATTATAAAAATGATTAGTGACTTTCTGAAGCAACATCATTCTTTGTAACAAAAAGTCAGAGCCTTATTTGGAAAAAAGAAAATATTCTACAAAACTGAATGTAACACAATTTTAATGGATAACAAAAATGTTAAAAAAAGCTGCTTTTTCAAGGCAGAACCTTAATCTGGGTAGAGACCACAAAATCAAGAATAGCAGATCACATATAAAGTGAGAAGGGAAATCCCCATCAATAGAAAGCAATAAGTAAAAAAACAGAAAGAAATAAAAAATCATTTGGAAAACTTTTATTTTGATATGTTTCACTACTGAATTGACTTCAGCAATGAAAAATGCACCAGAGCCTTTGTGATTGCAATTTTCAGCTGGAAAACGTCCTTTTAATGAATAATGAATTTTCTTTTGATCTATGAATCTCCTAGAATTAATATGCTATGATGTTATTTTCAGAAACCAGGAGGGGAAAAAAAACAAAAACAAAATGGAAACCCAAAGGGGGGGGGGGTCAAAAACCAGGAGGGAAAAAATAAATAAATAAAAAATAAAACAAAAACAAAAAAAGCAGAAACAAAAAAAGCAGAAAAAAAAAAAAAAACAGAAAAAAAAAAACAGAAAAAAAAAGCAAAAAAAAACAAAAAAAAGCAGAAAAAAAAAACAGAAAAAAAAAACAAAAAAAAAAGAAAAAAAAAAAAAAAAACCAAAAAAAAGCAAAAAAAAAAAACAAAAAAAAAAAAGGAAAAAAACAAAAACAAAAAAAACAGAAAAAAGCAGAAACAAAAAAAAAAAAACAGAAAAAAGCAGAAACAAAAAAAAAAAAAAACAGAAAAAAGCAGAAACAAAAACAAAAAAAAACAGAAAAAAGCAGAAACAAAAACAAAAAAAAAACAAAAAAAAAAAAAACAGAAAAAAAAAAAAAAAAAAAAACAGAAAAAGCAAAACAAAAAAAAAAAAAAACAGAAAAAAAACAAAAAAAAAAAAAAAAAAAAAAACAAAAAAACAAAAAAAAAAAAAAAAAAAAAAAAAAACAAAAAAAAAAAACAAAAAAAAACAGAAAAAAGCAGAAACAAAAACAAACAAAAACAAAAAAAAAAACAGAAAAAAGCAGAAACAAAAAAAAAACAGGAAAAACCAGAAACAAAAAAAAAACCCCATAAAATAGAAACCAAAACACATAGAAAACCAAAACAAGGACAAAAACAAGTAAACAGAAAACTAAACAAAAACAGTAAACACAGCACACCATAGGCAAAAACACACAATAAACAAAAAAAAAAAAAAAAAAAAAAAATAAACAGAAAATACAAAATAAAAAACCGGGTCTCCCTACACAAAAGCAACATAAAA
>CAHIKZ030001202.1:457500-560000 GCA_903632075.3 Acanthosepion pharaonis
AACGTTTGTCAGTTTTCCATCTTGTATGCAATTGGACCAGAAAACAATTTCAACAGTGCAAAACCGAGGATATAGGCTTCAGTTTAATTAAAATCATTATAAATCCAATGTTATATAGGTAGTCTTGAAGTAAAAGAAATATAATTCTAATGGAAGCAATAATTATTAGATGAGACCAGCTTAAACTTTGGGAAAAATTGTGTTCTCAAAAATGAAATTGTTAAAATAGGACAAAGGGCAATTTTAACTATTTGTGTAAGTTTCATTTCAACAATTAATGCCTTACAACTTCTTGCTATGATTTATAGCACAAGGATTAAGCTAAATATTCGTTTTCATTAGTAAATCAATAACAACCACCTACATTGACACCACATAAAAATACAGCCAGAAGTGCAATGTGACAGTAGGGAATAAAAACAGGTCAACGGATACCATACTGAACTTGCCATAAAAAAAGTATCCATTGCATGAAAGGAATTCAATAAAACAGTTCTTTTTCTCTCTAAACATGAATACCTTTTCTGATATCTGTATCTAATTCGTTGTACTAAGACGAAGTCTAAGATCAAATAATTCATGTCAAGCAAAATAGGCAGGTAACTTTTAAATTTTGTAAAATTATACAATTTTTAACTTGGCAAAAAGAGACAGTAATGACTACAAAACTTCCATGAAAGGAATTATTGGTCAATCCTTAAAACATTGATACAGTTTGGGATACATACTAATATTCTCATAATATCCAAATAAAGAAAGAGACACTTGAAATTCTAAGAGAACATAACGAGGAAAGATGGCTTAGAAAATCTGACACCCACATGACATGTTGATGGCAGGAGGGACAGAGGAAAGCAGTGAATAACCTACTTAATGAGGTTGTGTAAATGGTTGAGATTAAGAGAGATAGAAAAAAGACAAACTTTATTAGGAGCTGCAAAGGACAGGAAGTTGTGGAGAGCCATGATCGCCCACGTCCTGAAGGGACATGGCTCAGAAGAAAATTACAAACCTATTGTGGTACTTTTTTTTTCTTTTTTTTTAAATAAAAATCTGCTTTCAATAATGACTATGCATAGAAAACAAAATTCCATTATAAAAGTCTTGTTCATTCTGCAATGTGGTACAAATATTTATATGGCTGCATAAATTGTGCCATTGTAATTGTTGATGGAGTCTAAGATCAGATAATTCATGTCAAGTAAAACAGGCAAGCAACTTTTCCTGTATTGTTAAGGCATTACTGAATTTCCAATGTTTATATAATATAGATCTCTTACAACACATGGACATAAATGAAATAAGTGTTTAGGGTGAGAATGAAAGTGATAATGTCGATATTTGTTGCACTAGAAAAACTTTGGCACAGTGCCAGATTCACAGAACATTCAATTGGGACAGAACTTTACAAGTGAATAGTGTTTAGAAAATAAAGTATTTGTTACAATATATAAGGTTATATTTATTGAACTTCCACAGAGTAATAAACAGCTTGCACAGTTGGGGGTTTTTACTGAACTTTTACCAAATTTGCTGTATAGGCACTCAATATTTGCATTGAGCTCAACCTGACATTTCAGATTTCATGCATTTCTTAACAAAAAAAAAAAATAAATAAATAAAATAAACAAAATTATCTGTTCCGGGCTTTTATAAAGAAACCAGAACAGATAATTCTTGGTGCAGGGGACAGAAAATTCCTTCACTCTCTGAGCAGAGTTTTATAAGCAATATAATCAGAATTCAACACACAGCTCTGTTCTTCAAAGCCAGTCCAAAATGTTTATATACAACCAACACAGAAATCACAAGGCTATATTGAATTAAAAGCTTTCCCATGATTGCACTTTTGAGCCAACAAACAGCTGACAGCACAAAAGCCGAGACTCCCACACATCAGAGGAGAAAAGTGCTACCAATTCACCTGTTATTCAGGTGAACAACAAGAAGCAGAACAAGATGTTAGCCAATATATTTAGTATCTTCTATATTCCAATCCACAAGAGAAACAAGTTTACCTTGCTGGCCACACAGAAGTGTTTGTCACACAATGACATTCAATAAAAATTGTCATCCAACCAAGAAGAGAGTTATTTTTAATTTATTCTACTCTGCATGGGGTGTGTGAGCATGCAGGTGACACAACAAACTTATAAAGTGGGAAGTAAACATTTTCAGAGAATATAAGAAATATACAAATGTAGAGGTGGAATTTTATAAGTTTTTGGTGAATGTAAAAAGTTTTAATCAAACAGCAGGAAGAAAAAAAAAGGTAGTTTATAGAGCAAAGGTTAAGATAAAAAAGCTTGAGCAAGAACTTTATTTAAAAAAACAAAAAAAAAAACTTACTATTTCAGGTTTTGTTAAGTCTTTAACATTCAACACTCCCAACTCCCGTAAAATATTGGCTCTCAATGTTCAACCAGTCCCATAACCCACACCATGTAATACTCAGCCATAATATATGATGATATCATCCCACATAATGCAGGAAGTCTTACAAACAGCGAGACTTTGATATAACAAACATAATGAGGATAAAGTCTTACAAACAGCGAGACTTTGATAACAAACAGCGAGACTTTGATAACAAACAGCGAGACTTTGAGAGCCAATATTTATAGGGCAGGTTTGAGCATATCCAATGTTAAAGGATATTTTTTTTTAATAATTCTAATTCAGCTGAAAAAAAAATGATGCAAAATTTCCCTACATCTATATTTCTCAGATGAGGATATTTTTTTTATTTAACATTAGCTGAAAAAAAATGATGACTGTTGTCCTCCTCTTTTTCTCATATATAACAACATTTAACCTGTCATATTCACAAAGAAGAAGGCTGGAGGATACAATGGTTGAAACATCATGAATATGACAACAAATGTGAGGACAACAGTTTGAACAATGTCCGAGACAATTATTCATTTTTTTAAATTTTTTTTTTATCAATTCACCCAAAACAAGGTAACAATACTGGAAATTAAAAAGAAAAAAAAAAGACATTAGGAGGAACCAGAAACTCAATTCTAAACATGAAACAAGGGATAAACCTCTACTCCTGTTCAAAAAAAAACTAAGGAGGAGTATGAATCAGGCAATAGGGGAAGTTATCTACTCATATTCTAAACATTTAGGGAACAAAAAAAATGACAAGTGCTCCACTTTTGCCAAAGTCCACATTTCCATTTAAATTATAAACTTTTAATAAAGATTCCAATAAAATTTATCTATAAATGTATTTTATAGCCTGCATTATAGCACACTACATGCTAAGTCCATTGAGGGATAAAAATAAAAACATTTTACCAGTTTTTTTTTTTTTTAAAAAGAAAATTGGGCAACACAAAGATGCCAAATGTCATGAAAAAAAAAAAAAAAAAAAAAAAAAAAAAAAAGGGCGGGATCTATGTGCCATCCTTAACGAAGCTATCAAAGAAAAAGAAAAATGAAAAAGCAAATATTTCTTAGTCCAAAGAATGGAGGCACAAAATGTACTTTACAACCTGACTCTAAAGAAGTACTGTTCTTGATTATCAAAATATTTTACCATTTTTTGGCAATTTCTCATTTCACAAAGGCATATACTGATTTCTTTAGAGACCTTTACCCGAAAGAGAAGTTACCTGATGAGAATTCTAGCTCAGCTGAAAATATCTTCTGCAATAAGAGTGAGACAAATCTTGTCCATGAAACTTGGAGACAATAACTAAACCACTATATCTCATCAATTTATCTAAATGACATAATCTTTTATTATACATCATGTACCAGCTAAAATTAAGTTAATTTCTGTTTCTCATTTTCTGTTTTGGTCTTAATGAACAAATTGTAATTTATTCACAATTATACAGAAGAAGAAAAAAAAAAGGCAGCATTACTATTTAGCACAGTGGTTACCAAATGATTTTGGACCATGCCCCACTTTGGTATTTCTAAAATTCTGCTGCCCCCTCCTGCTGCTGCAATATTTAATTCTTACATGTATGCCAATTACACATGTACATACATACACGCAAAATATTTTTATGTATGCATACTGTATATGCATCATATGTATTAACACACATTAACACTCTCACTCGGACTCACTAGAAAACAATTCACTGTTAATAACTCATTCTCAAATTGCCCCCTTCTGTTGGTATATTAAGCAAAAGGGTGCACAACCTACATATGCCCCCACCAAAATATTACCACAACCCACATTGAGAATCATTGATTTAGACCCATTAATATCCACTGTTTCATTTTTGGGATGGTGGGTATTAATAGATTACAGCAAGGAACCTATACTTAATACTGGATGTTTTTTTTATACATCTATAATTCTTCTATGTACATTGTCCCATCAGGATGTTGGTGATCATGGCCCTCCACAATTTTCTGTGTTTTGTAGCTCTTAATAAATTTTGTCTTTTAGTTATCTCTCCTAAACCTTGTTCCGCCATCCATTTACTCAAGCTCACTAGCTAAGTTATGCATTGTTTTTCTCAATCTGCCCTGTGAGTATCAAATTTTCCAATCCCTTTTTCCTCACCAGAAATTTCAACTGTCTCTTCATGGTATTAAGTTTCCTTTTTGTTTCCACATTGTCGTTACTCACGTGTTTGGTCATTGGTATTTTCAGCATCCTTAATGTTTTTTAATTCATTTTTTTCCTTTTTTTTTTTTTTAAAAGAAAGTACCAGATTTTTTATTAGTAGTACCAGTCCTTTTATTATTAGTATCAGATTTTAAGGTTATCATTAATGGGAGAATCTGTTAAATTAAAATTAATGCATGCACACTGAGCCGATCAGCTCACCACGGTACCTCCATGATGGCTGGTTGTGGTTTAGAAAGAAACAGAACCAGTGTGTGCTGCATCTATAGAATAGAAGAAATCCATCCACTTTCAAGTCATTGTACCATCAAACGTATTGCTGCTCAGTCCAGATGTTCCATTATAGAGGCGTTATGGGTAAAGACTCGAAAAAGGAACAGTGACAGGGGATCTATAGCTCACATTCAGTTCTCATCAATGGAATGCCATGCTATATCAGAAACATCCACCTGTGTCAGAGATCTGCATCGTCGGAAGATGATAGCAGTGATAAATAGTCTGTGAGTGACTGAAATATGCTGCTGTTTTTCAGTGCAGGGCCACATGATTCACCTGTGGAACCAGATTCCGAAGATGACAATGATGATGCCAAGAACGAGAGAGACCAAGTGGGCACAAATGAAGAAGAGATGGGCAGATCCCATCCACCTTTATGTAAAAGCACTTGACGAAGGCAACCACCATCTCAGTGTCATTTATGCGATCAGGAGATCAGGGAGGAGTGTAGAAGAGAAGATAACTTACCTCCCACCATGTGTCAAAGAGAGCACATATATGCCTTGCATGCAGAATGAGTGAAGGAAAGGAAAAAGAAATATGGCCTCCCTAACACCTTAATTGAAGAAAAACATAGTCTTGGAGCTAGAATAATTGGCAAGAGTGGTTGGGCATGTGAAAATTTGTTGCAAGATCAGCTAGGCATAAAACACCACATGCAAGAGAAAAACATCAAGATGCTCATGAATGTGGTACTGTGTAATCGGAGAAACATTGTTGTTGTTGGGAAAGTGATTACTTGGGTCAGTTTCACACAAAAACAACAACAGCAAACATGTGGAGTCAATTTAACATAACCAGTTTAATAACATGAACATGAGAAGAGAAAAAGGGAAGATAAAAAAAAAGTAGTAGTTTGTTTGGGCTTGCATGTGGTGGATGTGTGCATATAACACATAAATTTCAATCATGTCAGGATAATTCACATATTACTTAACTGTGTTTTGGAGTCAACATATCAACAGTTCTTGTTCAGGGTTGACTCTGTGGATTAAGTTCATAACCATAGAACGTCCGAGCCCAGCGATAACTTCGGAGTTCAGTATCAATCAAGTAGATGTTAACAATTGTTGAGGTTGATGCTCAAGACATATCTGTAATTCCTGGATAGAACTGTGGTTCAATAAACAGTTTTCTTTTGGATTACTGCATTATTCAGTCTTCTGGATAGACATAAAGCGAGAGTTGGCACCTGCCTCATTCGGATGCTGTTCTTTGACTGCCGAATCTTGAATCAGGGTTGACATATATGAAAATCAAAGGGGTCTACATTTTGTCCACCAATGCCACTGATGGTGTAGAGAAGCATATCTACTCACTATCCAGATTCCTCTGCCTGTACACAATGTAAAATTGGTCAGAATGAAAGGAGAAAGGAAGTAAGAGAGGAGGAAAGAGAGAAAGATAAATGATAGGTACTTCATTTCAATTTATTTGCTTCCTCCACCTTCTATTACAGTAACAACCAACGCACTTGTACATTGCTTACCCATAATACCACTTCTTAATTTAATGACCAGTCATTGCAATATTTTGTTAAAGTTGTTAAAATATTTAACCATGCAATAGGGGAATTTCTACGGATATTTTATTGCCATAGAACTTGCCAAGAGCGTATATTTTTGACACCTCTAGTTGATTATGTGTATCCTGGTATGATGATAAACTATATCCGGCAACAAGGCCTCTGATCAAGAGATCTGAAGGTTTGAGCAATATGGAACCACCCCTTAATTGCTATTGTTCCCAAGTTTATCTTGACCCAAGGGTCCCAACTATGGGCAAAGAGTAAACCCCTAAACAAAAACAAAACTATAAAAGGTATGAAAATATCAGCAATGTATTTTTTATATAAAAAAATTACCAACAATATAATTTTAAAGTAAAATGACTAACAACAAATTTTATCTGTAGTTGAAGCTCTAAAATTTTGTTGAAAATATTTAGATTTCATCATTAAATAACCCACATGTCGCTAAACAAAATCAAACGAACTCTTTCATGACACTAATTCATAATATCATACAATTTCTTGAACTCAAACTGTATTCCAAAATATAATTTCAAGAAAACTACAACATAAAACACACATATCACTGCCTCTAGTAATTATGTTCACACAAACATGTATATCCACAAAAGCTGAGTACCATCTACCATGTATTCAATTGTGAAAGCAGAATAACATTTTTTATTAGTTCAATGCTTCCATGAAAACTAAATTTCAGCATTAAATGACCCATAAGGAGTTGCTATGCCAATAATATAAAAAAAAAAAAAAAAGTTGATCATGTGATGGGTGTTAATGTTGTGTAGTGAAATACAGTGCTGCTTAAAGTACTCAGACTGTAAGCATGTGAAATTTGCAGGTGTGTTTGGGCACTTTCAGCCTTAAAAGAGGTTAACTAGTCATGAATCCAGCAATTTAAATATAACCAACAAAAAGGTAACAATCAGAATTTTAAAAGTTACCTTATGCCAGGTAAGGTTCAGCAATTTTACTCAAATTCAATAAAACCATTTAAAATAAAAGTGTTTATCTGGGATTAATTAACTCAAGAACTTGCAAATCAATCCAATCCTCCGTTTCCAACAAAAGATTAAACACATAAGAACTGAGCATGGTAGGTAGATATAAAGTTGGTCGCAACCAGGAATTTTCCCCAAGTGGAGACCCGATGCTGTAAGAGAAACAGGATGTATGTGGGAAGAGTTATTTTCAGCACAACTTCCGAGTTGAAAGCCTGCAAAGAAAAGAGGCAAGTCTCACTTACAAACCAGAAATGTCAAATGAGGACAAGTGGCTTTTAATTAGAATCATCTTCCTTTAAGGAAAAAAAAAAAAAAAAATATATATATATATATATATATATATATATATATATATATATATAAATGGGCATGTGGCTGAGTGGTTAAAACATTCACTTTCTCACCATGAGAAACTGGTTTGAATCTCACCATGGTTGATTTGTCAGGAAGGAGACTTCCTGATGTTATCAGTCTGGAGTGGGGGACAGTTCCGGTGTGCACCTTTGGAAAGTGCCTGAAAACCATACCATGGGTTGACTCAAGCCATGTGAGTGAAATTGGGGGGCAATCAATAGCTGTGCTAGCACAAAGTCACAAGTCATGGTGACTGAAGGTTTAAGAGTGCTGGCATTATTCAGATTGTTGATCACGCTAGATAACACGCTCTTTCCCAGAAACTGCAACTAAGGTCTGCTCAGCATAGTTGCAGTATAAACCACAGGTTGGCTCTGTGGGTGTTGAACAAACACAAATATGCCTGAGCAAGTGTTTGCAATAGAGATTGGCTAAGCACCCTAGTAAAAGGGTATCCTCAAATACGAGTGGCCAGCTATTATAACAAAATATAAAGTGGGGTTCTGACAAATGTTCAGCACTACCAACTTCCCAAAATATAACTAGACATCAGAATTATTCTTAAGATCCACAGAGAGAGAGAGAGAGAGAGAGAGAAGCTAGGAGAGAGAGAGAGAAGCCACAGAGAGAAGCTGACAGAGAGAGAGAGAAGGAGGGGGAAGAGAGAACGCTACAGAGAGAGAGAGAAGGAGGGGGAAGAGAGAACGCTACAGAGAGAGAGAGAAGGAGGGAAGAGGGAAGAGAGAAGGAGGGAAGAGGGAAGAGAGAAGGAGGGAAGAGGGAAGAGAGAAGGAGGGAAGAGGGAAGAGAGAAGAGAGAAGGAGGGGAAGAGGGAAGAGAGAAGGAGGGAAGAGGGAAGAGGGAAGAGAGAAGGAGGGAAGAGGGAAGAGAGAGAGGGAAGAGGGAAGAGAATTGGCAAGACTCCAAGAATTGGTACAAGAAAGAAACCAGTTACAAATACTTTCCCTAACTTGCCAGGTTCAGTTGCAGGAAATGGTGTGTACAAGCAGTTCTTAACTTTTATTAACTTTATTTTAAGCACATTGAAAAAAAAAAAAAAAAAAGATTTTCTGGTCAGTTTAATAGTCCAATTATTTATATTCTGAGTAAGCAGAGTTTTCTCATCAACCAGGAGTTGTCTCTATATTCACAGAATCTGTTTCATCTGATATCATTCAGAGGTGGTTCTCCTCTAACGTCTTATTTTCCAATCCCCCCCCATATTACTATCATTCAGTTTTGTCATTTGGCATGGATCGTAAATTCTTCCATTGCATACCAATGCAATTTGGCCTTCTTTTCTAACTGCATGACCTTTGCTGCTTTTAAAATTTTTCTCTTTGATAACTATTGCCATTATTACATTCCACATCTGCATAAGTGCACACATTATGCACAAGGTCTATTCTGATCTTTTCACTTGACTCTGCAGCAATTCCATCTGGCATATAATGTCACAAAATTAAGTCTCCATGACTGGAAGATTAGGATTAATACCAAATGCAAAGTGGTTTCAACTAAAACCACCATTATTTTGGAACAAATCCTTAGTACTTAATGCCCATGATAAAGTCCTGAAGAATATATCTATTAATATCTGATCATGTTGTTCTATAAGACAATTGTGATTAACATGGCGTTGAAGTTTTTCATTTCCTTCTATAGAAAATTTTTCTTGTCTGAATTTCTGGGATAAGGAGTTATCATTATTTACATTCAGACTATTGTCCTCACCTTTGTTGTTATCACCCAATCACCTTTTGTCTGAATATCTGGGATGAGAAGTTATCATTATTTACATTATTTACATGCTGACTATTAGACTCAGTGAAAACAGGGCAAGCAATAAGTGAGAAGTACTAAAATAAGTACAAGACAAGATATCCCTAGAGATGATCAGTGGGAATGAGAACAGTCTGCCCGCATAGATTAAATAAAGCATTCAATTTACAATTCCACGTAAGTTACCTGGGTCAACATCCATCTGATGAAGGCTGGTGGGCATAATGGCTGAAACATTGTAATGACAACAATAAAAGACAAGGACAATAGATCATATGTAAATAAAATTTTTATCAATTAGTTGTTTAGACTAGAATCATGAATGAATGAATGATGGCTGATCGTTGGAAAAGGTTTCAATCAAACTAATGACAATCACTGGTCTCTAATGAAGTATCAATTGATGATGCTAGTTATTTAAAGAGCTGAAGATTAACAAAACCATTTAGGAAAACAAAAAAGAAGCATGTTTTTCTAGTCTGACCTTGCCAATCAATTCCTTATTATAGACACATACAGTTGAACATTATTATAACAATGATTGCAGTCTCTTGAGAAAGGTTTCATGGAATAACAAAACATCTCAATTGTTCTATTTCTTCCAAATGAATCAGAATCTTAATATTTTCAAAATCCTACACAATGGCACCAATATCTCACTTAAAGTGTTGTCACCTGTTCACCCGAGCAAAAAAAAAGAACACAATCCAGAGGCTTTGATTATCAGCAGAAGCAACAGGATTACCAAAAATCTTTAACTGTCAATTTCATGTTTTTATAGGTCATGGCCACACGGGTAGCATGAGCCAGTCTCTCATTTTCCTCAGACAAATTTGCTGCAGTTAACAGAAAAAAAAACCTTCTCTTCAAACCCAATTGACACTAATAAGCATACAATTCCTTAAAGGTTAAATAAGCAAATACATTTTTATCTTTTACAATAATGTGAATTAAATGCACTGATAATGATTTTAACAACAGTCTCATACACAATACCATTTGATTTTCGTTTTGTTTTTTTATATATCTATATTTTTAATCTTATTTCAGCAATAAAGCCACTAAAATGCAAGGGGTTACTGAGTGTGAAATAATATAAGAAAAAGAAAACATTATAAGGAGAGAGGACAATAAAAGAACAGGAATTAAGACAGAAGATAACAATTGGTATTGCATTCAAATTTTTAAAGATCAAAGTTGATTGGAAAGAAAGAAGCCAGAAGAGAGTTCCACAAATGAGCAATCTAGTACTGTACTTAAATCTATAAAGTCTAAGTACCAAAAAGGAACCATCCTGAGTATGACAGACTACATCTGGCAACAAGGCCTCTGATTAGGAAGTTTTGAAAAGCATGAAACCACCTCTTAAACTTGGGTAAAAAACACTATGAAAGTAAAAAAAAAATACATTTCCATAGTAAAAATACCAGCAATACATTTCATAAATGAAATTACTAATGCTCCCAAGAAAATTAAATTTTGGCATTAAACAACTCTTAAAGAGTTGATATGCCGCTAAACAAACAAAACCAAAAAGAAAAGCTCACCAGAACACTTGTCATGAAAGTATTTATAAAAAAGACAGAGAAAAGCCTGGTTACAACAGTGGGAAAGTGACTGAAGCAGAGATGCCAGATCAGAACCAATAGCAAATTCCTCCTTGTATTTCAGAAGCACTAGACCATACATGGTGGAAATATTTTAAGCATGGATGAATGGTAGACATGATTATCAAGGATGATGACATCATCTCTAGCCCAGCCAATCAAAATGCATGAATTGGTTTCACTCTGTCAAAATCTATAAATGGTTACTATATTTTCTGTCTGAAATTATGGGATGAGGATTTATTATTTACATGCAGACTATTGTCCTCATCTTTGTTGTTGTTATCATCACAATGTTTTGGACATTTCATCAGATATATGTCAATCTGTAGGTTACCTGGATTGACATATATCTGATCCTGATTTTGAACTGAATCCTTTATTTAATCTACAGGGGTAGAGATTGTTTGCATTCCACTGCCCATGTCTAGGGATATCTCATCTAGTTCTTATTTAGAACTACTCACTTATTGCTCACTTTATTTTCACAGAATTCAAATATACACTGCCTGGCCCAGGGATTGAACCCACAATTACTATATTACCAAATTCACAAACCAATGCTTTTATCCTATGGGACAATTCAGTGTATTGAATAAAGGATTCAGTTTGAAATTCCTCGTACATTACTCAACATACTCCTGATGAAGGCCAGGTCACAACAGCTGAAATGTGATAACAATAATAAAGACGAGGACAATAGTCCACAGGTAGGTAAATAATAGTTGCTATATGTTTAAATCAATGTTCATTTTTAATGTTCATTATTTACTAAAGATCAGAGCTGATGCAATCTTGTGACAATTCAATAGTGTCAATATACAGAAGACTAAACAATCCTAGAGTCAAACTATGACATCTCTTCTATCATTTTTTCAAAGGTTGGACCTTAATGCTAGCAGTGGAAAAAAAAAAAAGAAAAAAAAAAGGGGGATATAACTCTTGCTCTTTTATGAGCTCTTTTGTTTTTGTTTTATTTCTTCTGCATTCTATTCAGCCAAACTTGTAAAATAGGTTACTCACTGTTTTCTCCAATTTTCTTATGTTCAACCACTCATATACTTATGCATAAATCAATAGATCGTATTTAGACAGACGTGGGAGAAAATCTTAGCTGAACATGTGTATTCAAAATAAAAACAGTAAAACTGAAGAAATTATATATATTATAAACTAACAAATAATGCAGATAATATTTCACCTTTACAGGTGAACTTATGCACAATATACATATATGTTATGAAGGATTCTTATACATGTAAGTTTCTAAAACCAGAAATAAAACCAAAATCAAAAAGTAGCCAATGTCAATATGTATTGTTAAACCAATATCTTTATGATTATTTGTTTTTATTCAATCTTGCTATTGTTGCTGAAGAGAGCATTAACCCAGATTGTATTACATAAACTCCAACTAATAATCATAATAATCATGTATGCATCAAGCAATAGTGTTGAGATAAACTATAATAAATTGGATTAAAACTAATAAAATAATAGTAATAATTAAGAGTATATTAACCCTGAGTGTTGAATGTTGGTTCCAATCCAAAAAGGAATCACTGCAAAATCACCCCCCCTCCTCAAAATTATAGAGTAATTGTACAGATGCATGCTGGGATTTCTTCCTAGCCATTTTAGTCTCATCTGCCATATTTTTTGTTCTTTCTTGTCTTGAAGTCAGAATGCTACAATCACTTGTCTGTAATCCCATTTGTGTGTTAATCAGTCTTACTTTGTTGTTAACCTTTTGCCTTATTACTATGACTTTGCCTACTTTTTACTTGGTGTGTGTGTGTGTGTGTGTGTATATATATATATATATATGTGTGTGTGTGTGTGTGTGTGTGTGTGTGTGTGTGTGTGTGTGTGTGTGTGTGTGATCTCTAAAGAAGTAATGGACTTTTTAATTTAATTTTATTACTTAAATGTTATTTTTAGTGGATGCCCATATTTGAGTAGACACTATTTATTAAACAGCATATTGATTTATTTTCATCTACCTCCTGAGATTTTGAGAAATCATATTATTAGAAAAATATGCATTCTCCAGCAGGACTCAAACCTATGTACCCCCTTGAAAGGACAGTTTCTCCTGCCAAGGGGGATGCTTGAGTCCTGATGGAGAGTGTGTATTTTTCTTCGGGCTGGTAAACTTCTCATTCTTTTGTTGTTTATTGGAAATTTTGATAATTCTGTTTGTTGAGCATTTTTGCCAAGTACATTTGACCATGGCCAATTATTCTACAAATTCCAGGCACAGAAATAGATGAATCCAAATATGAACTATGCAAAGTAAAAATTTAGGATACATGAAAATCCAAAAATTACATGAAAACCATATTGGCACTATATAATCGTGCCAGTGATGAAGAGTGCTGTGTAAAGAATGCAAATGTGTTTGCCGAATTACTTCAGTTACTTGATGACTGAAGTCTGTCTATTCTTATAAGAAAAGACCCTGACAATGTGAGAAAAGCACTGCAAATTTTGAGAGAACACTTTTTATCAAAAGGAAAAGAGAAAAAAATTTCCTTGTATACCAAATTAACCTTCCTATAAAAAGTAGGTGGTGAAAATATTACAGATCATTAGAGCTGAAAATGCTGCAACTTTGTTAAAATCATCAGAAGTGACTAGCAGCAGCTTGCTAACAACTATGGTCCTAAAAGGCCTTCTCTCTGATTTTAAGTCATTCACAACTGTCATTACTCAGATAAACTAGTAACGTTTAGTGAATTTAAAGTAGCATTGCAAAGCTTCGAGGAAACTGAAAAGACGAGTGAGGAGAATAAGTGAAAATACTATAATGGCATTCAGAATACAAAGGCAAAGACCAAAACCACAAACTAATAATGTCCCTACATGCTTTACATGTGGTAAACCAGGTCAAAATAGCTTTGACTGCCAAAGTAAAAATCATAATTATTCAGTAAATAATTCCCCCACCTCAAAACGATATAATTCCAATCTACCAAGCAAAAATATTTGTACTCTTATGTCCACGTTTGGTACAAAATCAAGAAAAAGGCCCATTTTATAAAAAAATTTGAAAATGAAAATTAAATTTCTATTTTCAACTTGACATCATTTCCAACAGAAATGGTTTACTTGTCGATTGTGGATCCACAACTCACATTATTACTGACAACAAATCTAAATTTATTAGTTTTGATAACTATTTAAATCTAGAAAATCCCCACATTGAACTGGTAATAGAACAAGTAATATTTGCCCTAAAAAGAAGCAAGACTCAAGTTACTTTAACTGACACAGAAGGAATTATTGGAAATGCATTTTAAAGGATGATCTTTACATTGAAATTGAGTATATTCTTGGCACAAGCCACAACTGAAGAAGGAACTTCTGTAAAATTTAGCCATAACTAGCAGCATGGCCTGGCGTTGCCCATGCTCGATTTAAAAATCGTACAACTCATACAGCAATCGCTATCACTTGACTTAAAATATTTTTGCCCTTCCTTGCCTTTAAAGGAGTGCCCTTTGCCATGCTGATGCTACTACATGCCTTACTTCTTGCCTATCTCACACTGCGAATTTTTTCTAAGCTCTATACTAAACATTAAATCTGTTACGAAAAAAGAACTAAACAAAATCAACACAAAACGATCAGCTTTAAAAAAAAAAAGACTCATAACTGGAAAAACTGAATGAAAAAAGAATGTTAACAACAAATACTATTTCACACACAACCCAGTTCTGCAGAATCAGAATCAATGTTGAGTTTAAGCAAGCGAATGAGCCAATTGGTGTAAAGTACCATGCAGATTTAAATTTTTCCCACTTGTGACAAATGCAGTTATTGATTTTTTTTGCATGCTAGTTAGCATTTGTGTCAGTCAGCTGTTGGCTCTCATGCTGGCCAATAGAATCTTCCTGCCTATTCGTGGCAGCCAGCTATAGGCTCTCACTCTGGCCAGTACAAAATGGCCGCAAACTACATGAAAACTGCCGTAGAAGCATGAAAAAATCAATTATTTCCACTATCGATGTGGGAGTTGGGAAATGCAAGGTCGGTCTTGGCCTTCCCACTAACTTGGAGCATGTGCATGTAAATTTTGGTGAAAATCCGTTGAAAATTGCGCCCATGCATTCGTTACACACACACACACACACACACACACACACACACCCTGCCTTTTATAGATAGAGATTACTCAGAAATTGTCTATCATTCAACATAAAGCAAGATGGATACTGATATTATTTAAATACTGCAATAACCTCCAAAATTGCTACATGTCGCCTAAAATAATTGCAATCTGAAGGACATTTGAAAAATACAAGATACAGAGAATATGAAAATTACCAAAAAATAAATTTAAACTATGAAATATATATCTGTGGAAAAATTAATATTATTACATACTTTTCTTCTTTTTCCCTTTTGTTTTCAACATTGTCTTTTAAAATTTAATTTTTGAGTTTCCACTGAAACAATTTGAAATTTGTTGCTGTTAAAATAATTGTTGTTAAAAAAGTTGTTGTTAAATAAAATAATAAAGTTAAACATAAAATGTTTAAAAAAAAAAAATCAACTAAAAAGAAAAAAAAAATCATTAAATAAATGCTAAAAAGCATTTATTTAATGATTTTTTTTATTTGATTTTTTTTTTAAACATTTTATGTTTAACTTTATTATTTTATTTAACAACATCATTTTACTTTACTTTTCCTTTTTACTTATAAAAGAAAAAGCACAAAGTTTGGCTACACATTTTCAAAAAGACTATGTGAAAAATAAAATACTAAAATATAAAAATCAATAACAATTTTTTTGGGAGGTATAACCAAATATTGATTACCTAAAAGCATATTTGGGGATTTGTTCTTTTATCCTTTTAGTTGTCGTCTGATCAAGACAAGTTTTTTTTGTTTGTTTTTAAACAGGTTTTATTTATAGGAGATCTTTTTACAAAAATGTTATTGCAATTATTTGGAAACATTTTCACAAATCTCTCTAAGCAAGCCATTGACTGTTACAAAAATAGCAATTTACTATTAACATCAGAACCATCAAATTCATAAGAGAAAATAGCTGGAGGGGAAAAAAAATAAATGCTACTATGAGAAAAGAAAAACAATACCAAGTGAATTTAAGCAGACACAAAGCAAATGAATTGCACCAACAACTTTCCAAGAAAAATTCAATAATAATAATAATAATAATAATGTTCTTTCTATTGTTTGTTGATACAATTATCCATGAAGGCCAACTAAATGATTGATGTTTTCATGTACATGTAATGTTCTATGCAAATTGCCTTCTGTTTTGTATAATGTGGCCTGCTACGCCTACTCACAAGACATGCATTAGCCACTTAAGATTCAACTGAATTGTGCATTGCATGTGAATACAGTCAAAGAATTTTACACAAAGTCAATAATGTTAGTGTTTGCTTTCAAATAAGTAATGGATTCATAGAAATATACAAATAAAAAAAAACAATGAGAAAGATTTAGTTAATTTGGGTATTTATATTCACCGTGTACAACAAAATCCCTTTTTATTGGCTTTTTAAAAGAATGACCAAAATTCAATGCAGTGGGAAGAATTTTGTGATATTGTGGTTGTTTCAGGCCTCTTGAGATCTGAAGAAGGAAAAAATATTTTTGCAGACAAAAAGGAAACTACAGAAGGAAAGCAAGGAATTAAACATCAATTTTAAGACTGAATGCATGGTTGTTAGCAAAAGGAACAGACCAACATGCAAATTACAAATTGGAGATACCTAAAGCAAACAGGTGCAACAATTTAGATATCTGGGAAGTGTATTAACAGAGGATGGAAAATGCGACACAGAAATCCGAAGGCACATTGAGATAGCAAAAGATGCCTTCCAAAAGCTGAGCAAAGTATTAAGAAACAGAAAAATATTGTTAGAAACTGTTGTGTCGGAAACCTACCACCCCTCTTGAAGATGAACTTGTCTGTGTCTGTGAACAAAGACTTTAAATAGTGGCTTGTCAGTTGACATGGGGAAGACAGATAGACAGAGAAGTTCTTAGCTGAGCTAGTTATTGACTACTCAGGCGATTTCTGTACCTTTTTACCAACCTATTAAAACCCTTTTTATTGTTACATGTTATTTGGCGTTTGTCTCTACTAACCCCAAATCAACATCATAACAGAAACAAAGAAAAGTGTATTGAACTGTTACATAGTATTGGTCCTCCTATATGGCAGTGAATTCTGGACAATCTCCTCCCAGATGAAGATACTTGGAGCAACAAAAATGTGCTTCTACAGGAGGATTCTGAGAATACCCTGTCCTAAACAGGTGAGCAACAACAAAGTTCTAGAGATAGTGACAACAAAAAGGACACTCATACTTAACATCAGGAAAAGATAGTTGAAATATCTGGGGTACATAATGAGAAAAGAGAGCTTGGAAAATTTGATACTCACAAGACAGATTAAATGCAAGAGGGGCAGAGAAAAGCAACACAAAACCTACCTGGCAAACTTGACCAAATGGCTGGCGGAGTAGGGTTTGGAAGATATAGCAAAAAGACAAAAGTTATTAAGAGCTACAAAGGACAGGAAATTGTGGAGAGCCATGATTGCTGACATCCTGAAGGGACACAGCACGTAGAAGGAGAAAAGTTTCATCTTTAAATTGGAAAAGCATGAAAATGTAAAAAAAAGAGAGACTTGATAAGAGAGCAAGAATGATACCAAATTTTTTCTTATCAAAAGAGAGGAATTTTCTTTTGTATTTTGATATTTTAACTCTTAAAAAATTAAAAAGAAAATTAAAATTGAAAGTTTCCCTTTTTTGGATGATATTTTTTTTTTTTTCTCAATTGAAAAAGAATAAAAGAAATCCGATTCTGGTTTTGAATTCTTCATGCCATTCTGATGATTCCTTATTGCAAAATTAACTAGTTTCTTAGTCTGAATGAAAAATACCTTTCTGTAGTAATTTACAAATTGTCTATCTTTAAAGACAGAAAAATGACTTGAATTTCCTAACAATTGATCAAATTAAGAAACAATGTCAGAAAAAATGAAAAGTAAAAAAACTTTGAAGGAATAAAGTCCAATTAGTTTTTCTTCCCAGTGAACAAACTGGGGAGATGTTTAATCTTGAATTTAAATCATAGCGAAAGCAAAAAATTTAAAAAATGACTTGAGAGAAATTTCTCTTCCTTAAAAGAAGGTACTTGAAAGGTTGAGTAAAACAGAGGTGAGGAGGGGGAGGCGTGTTACAAAGAAAACTGAACAGCGTTATCTACACAACACACACTTTTCCTGCCACACCCAACAAGGAACAGCAAGAAAATTATCAAATGATAAAAAACACAACATTAGTTTGTATAAAATTGTTGAGATATGCAGCATGTTTAACAGAAAAGCAGAAATCACCAAAGCTTGTAATTTGGAAATTGTCATTAAAAAAAAAAAAAAAAAAATGTTTATGATGATACTGTACAAATGTCAAAAATCTTGTCATCTCACAGGGGTAGAAATTCTGATTCATAAAGCAATCCAACATTAGTAGTCTTATTATTTTTTATGGAAAACAGACCATACCCACAAATGGCTAAGATATTGCTACAAAAAAGTCACTAAATATAAAAATGACACAATAAAAAACAAACAAACAAAAAAAATGCATTAAAATTAAAAAAATAAGATGTGTATTTTCCCTTCATTTTTACTTACTAGCAGAGTTATCTAGTGTAGAGTATTTAATAAACAAGGAATAATTATAACAGTAGCTGTCATGCCTGATAGGTGTGGATTCTTCAAATACACATTTGATGGTTCTGATGTTGATAGTGAATTGCTATTTTTGTAACAGTCAATGGCTTATTTTTAAAAGTCTCTCTAAACGTTTCCAAATAATTGCAAAAAGATTTTTGTAAAAAGATTTCCTATAGATAAAACCTGTTTAAAAAAAAAAAAACAAACAAAAAAAAAAAAAAAAAAACCTGTCTTGATCAGATGACAACTGAAAGGATAAAAGAACAAATCCCCAAATATACTTTTAGGTAATCAATATTTGGTAAAACAAAAACAAAATAAATAGTTATTGATTTTGTTTATATTTTAGTATTTATTTTTCACATGACTATTTACAGGAGTTTAAATCTAAATCCTCAGGTACTGGGTGTTATTTTTATATAACAATTGACTAAAACCTAAAAAAAAAAAAAAAAAAAAAAATACCTTTTATTATTCTCTATCAATTTATTGAAAACGTTCTTATATTTTGATGCAGTACAACTGCAAGAAGATAAAAGCAAATACTGCAGCTGAACCTTTGTAAATATTTAATTGTTATTAATTTTTTTTTTATCATTTCACCCCAAGCAACATAATAAAGCCATTAAGACACAAAGGGTTACCGAGTTTGAAGGAATATGAGAAAAAGAAAATATTAAGGAAAGGAAACAATAAAAGAACAGTAATTAAGAAGAAAAAAAGATAACGATTGACATTGCATTTAAATTTTTGAAGATCAAATTTGACTGGAAAGCAAAAAGCCAAAAGAGAGTTCCAAATGTGTAAGATACATTCTATCAAGAAAAATTGTCTAACATGACACATTGACCCAACTTTCCTAGCAGTAGACGTATCAATTAATTCAATTTAATCTTTTCACTTCACTTCAACTAAGTTTCCTTCTGCTCAATATTCTAAAGTCTTGAAGTGAGGATGTGAACTCATCCAAAACTGGAAAAGTAACCAGTGTAGTATGCATTCTGGTTTGTCATTGCTGTGCAAACTGAACATAAGACCTTGAGAGACCAAGAAATATAGATATCATCATGTATGCAAATTTTCCAAATTAATCAATGACTCTAGGGAATAAAAACCTGCTTTGGCAAGAACATTGGCTTCTTCTATGTGCTCTGTCCCTTTAGGATATTGGCAATCAAGACTTTCTAAAATTTCCTGCACTTTTGTCATCTCTCCTTGACCTTGTACCACAGTACATTTGCTTAAGCTCATTCTTCTATGGGCCATGTCCATTCAGGATGTAGGTGATCATGGTTCTCCACAATTTCCTGTCCTTCATAGCTCTTAATAATTTTTTGTTATTTCTCTTAAACCGTGTTGTGCTATCAATTCAATCAAGCTCACTAAATAGGTTATGCATTGTTTCCCTCTGTCCCTCTTGCTTTCAATCTATACTGTGAGTATCAGATTTTCCAAGCCCTCTTTCTTCATTATGTGCCCTAGAAATTTCAACTCTCTTCCTCAAGTATAAATGTCCTTTTTGTTTCCATTTTCTCTAAAACTTTGTCATTGCTCATATGTTCAGTCCATTGTATCCCCAGCATCCTTCTGTACTGCTGCTTCAAGTCTCCTCTTTATCTGTGAGGATATTGTCCAGCATTCACTGTCATATAGGAGGACCGATTGGATACTGGCAAAGAATATTGACTCCTCACAAGGACTTGTACTATTGCAGATGACTTTCTCTAAAAGTGAGCAAACAAATTTCCCCAAGTAACGAACAGATACTACACTTTGACACTTGCTAAATGCAAATGGATGTTTTCATCTTCTTGGTTAACACTGCAAGAAGCAAAACAAAAATACTTAACATGATTTTATTTCTGCTCATGCCATTTTTAGTCTGTAATGCATTAAACCCATTACACAGCAAATCATTTCAGGTTAAATTGGATTATCAACCAAATACTTTGATATTTAATTATTTTCTAACAATTAGGTTAATAAAAATTTAAATGTTTTTCTTAAAGTTTTATCACAATCTATTTGGATTTAATTCAATTTTTTTTAATATATTATTAAGCTGTATTTTAATTTGTCTCTTATTGAACACTTAGTTTCAGTAAATTACTTTTTCTCTCTCTCTCTCTCAGGTTAAGCTAGTTCTAAGCCATTGTTACATAAATTT
The DNA here is from genome assembly GCA_903632075.3 of Acanthosepion pharaonis. Lineage (NCBI taxonomy): Eukaryota > Metazoa > Mollusca > Cephalopoda > Sepiida > Sepiidae > Acanthosepion > Acanthosepion pharaonis. Next base: position 478,553 of record CAHIKZ030001202.1, read on the forward strand.
CATTATGGCCTTGCTTTTTTTTCTTTTTTTTTTTAGCTTTTCTTAATCATTTCATCCTCAGCAAAGCAATAAAGTCATAAAAACACAAGCAATTACTTTGTGAAAGAAACTGAGAAAACATGATTGAGAAGGAAGGACAATAAAAGAACAGAATTCAAGGTGACAGAAGATGACGATTGATGTTGCATTTAAATTTTTGAAGATCGTAGTCGATAGGAAATCAGGAAGCTGGAAGAGAGCTCTACAGGCAAGAAGTGCAAAAGATACTATTAGAATAGAACTGATGGTTACATTTAGCAAGTTCAAAAGTAAAATGATGAGACCTAACTGCCCATCTAGTACCACATGAAAATTCATGAAACGGAGAAAACTTTGCTGAAGAGAAAGGACAATAAAAGAATGGGTTTCAAGGTGACAGATGACAATTGACATTGCATTTAAATTTTTGAAGACCATAGTTGTCAGGAAGAAAGGATCTGAAAGAGAGTTCCAATGCAAGTGATGTGAATGATGAAATTACTTGAATAAAAGTTATAGCTACCTTTAGCAAGTTCTACAGTAAATAGATGAGACCTAACTGCCAAAGAGAAAAGCTTGTCAGAACAATTACCATGAAAATATTTATATTGATTGCACTGATGAATAGTAGGTTTTATAACAGCAGACTTAGCAATCAATTTGATATAATGGTTCCAATTCATATCAGTAAAAAATGTTAGACCAACACTAAATTTGTGAATTCTCTACATAAATATTAGTGTTTTTGTTTTATCCAGAAAGGACATAGAAAGAAATCTAAGTTAAATTCATTTAAATTTTATTTTTTCGAAAGCGTAATCACCTTCATTTTCCATGACTGTATACCAATGAGAAGTCAAATTTTCAATCCCATGTTTAAAGAAATGAGGTCCCCCACCTCCCTATTAAGGTTCGGAACTCTTTTCAATTCTTTGCTTCTGAATGATCTGCCACTTATGAAATTTTCTAGTGAATGGAACAAATGAAAATCTGGTGTGCATGGAGGCTGTGGAAAGACCTCCCATTCTAACAACCTTATTTTTTCTTGGGTTTGTCTTGCTTAACCTCTTCAAGTCTATAGTCAGCCATTACCTCTGGTATGTTTCCTCATAATCTGCACTTACTTCACCCTATTACATCCATACAACTACCTCATTTCATAAGTCTCTACCTCTTTGGGCTTTGTAATAGGTGGCATTTAGTAAAAAGAAAAGTTATTATAAGGATTCCATGTTTACAGCTAAAATACTCACAAACTTTCATGATATTAATAAAAAGATTAGGGAATCAATTCGAATTTACTTCATCTGAAATGTGTACAGAGTCAAGCTTGATTTTTTTTTTTTTTTTTTTTTTTACAGCTTAACTTTTTTTCAGGCTAAAGTTAGAAAGAATGATTTACTGACACAAATCTTACTAATTAACCCATAACTGGGGGGAAGGGGTGGATTCATACCTTTCCTCAGGGTATTTGCACTTAAGTGAATATAAACAGACTAGCAGTAGAGCCCGGCGTTGCCCGGGGATGTAACAGTAAGAGATAGATCAAATATCGACCATCATAAAGACTGAAAAATAAAATTGACAAAGATTATTTTTTAAGGTTGACGAACACACATGTCTTAATTAGTTTTATTTTTTTTTTTTTTTTTTTGAATTGGTCAAACCCAAACAAAAACATTGTTTTCAATCATTATGAGTCTATCGATTGAATAGAATGTTATTATAGACAATTGTCTCGTAAATGGAATTTTTAAAGCATTCTGAATGTAAAAATAAAGAAAAAAGTATACAAGACAATAAGAAACACTACCTGCCAAAAAAAGTGAAGTTTTGTTGAAATCGGTTGAAAAATGTAGGAAATCCGATCCCATATATAAACAAACACACACACACACACACACAAACAACCTGGGTTTTATAATAAGTATAACTCGATATGAGTTGTCCCCCTTTCATTCTGGCAAGTGATGCCTCTCAATTGTGTTTTCAAATTGATTTTGTGCAAAAACAATTGTGTTTTTCCAATTTTTGGCGCTGTCAGAACCACCGCAGGGTAATTTTACGTAGTCCTGCGAAGTTTTGTTGAAATCGGTTGAAAAATGTAGGAAATCCGATCCAATATGTAAATGTACAGACACAGACACACACACACACACACACACACACAATCTGCGTTTTATAATAAGTAAGATTTCCAATTCAGAATTGTTTCAGAGTTCCACACATCCAAACTTACAGCATCTGGTATCCCCAAGCAGTCATTCATCTAGGTACTGACCAGGTTCAACATTGCTTATTTTTGATGATCATACAAGTACCAGTAAAAAGTCAAAAAAAAAACAAAAAACAAACTGTCACTTAAATTTTAAATGATGTATGCAAGTCATAGAAACTATCTTATCCTGACTGGTGTCTTCCTTTCAAGTAGGTTGAAAAATGGAGTCAGTAAGAACCATTTGTCAATGAATCACAGACAAGAAAAGGTCAAGTGACTTTCAAGTTGAGGAAAACTTAAACCAAAAACATTGCAACAATACTAAGTTCCTGTAGTTAAAAGTTTTCTTAGTACAATAACTGTTCAGAGATAAGACAGATAAGAGATAAGAAACTCATTTGGGTCCACAGACACACTTTCATCAGAAACCAAGAACTAAAATACAAATAACGCCTTTTATACACCATCCCAAGGCATCTATTTTTATTATACTAAAGTTCATCTCAAGAAAAGGCTGGAGAATCACTCAAGGCAGAGGTTGTCTAAAAGGAAGCGATAAGAAGAATAGATAATGACTGATTCCTGACTTAAGAGTGTAGTGCTCCAGGAAGCATCCATAGCTGTTCTCCAAAGTAGTTCTTGGGAAAAGCTGTTCAAGTAAAACTTTCTCCTTGCAATTCGAATACAGAGGAAATGAGGATGATTTAACTCCGTAGAGGTAACATGGCTATTAATATCTGAAGAAACTAAAGAATGAAGCTCACTCACCTGGACATGAACGGCAGAGCAGAAATAGGTTTGCAACATTATGTCTGTAGGAAGAGGCAACATAGTTGGAAAAAAATGAATCCCTAACAACACTGAAAAAATGATTTTGAACTTTTTCTAGTATATTCATTAGAAAAATTGTCCCATAGACTAGCAGAGTGGATTAAAGCCTCTCTAGATGCCACCCTACTGTGACAAATTTCATAATATTGTCTAAAGTCTAATCTCACTAAATTCTTATTTAGAATTTTTTTTTTTATTCCATTTTGTATAATGCTGAAAAGATTGAAACTTCGGTCAGTTATGTGCCATGCGTTATACACATTTAGGCAATCATTTATCTTTCCATACATAATTGACGAGGCAGATATCCCCCCCCCACAGTAGGTTGTCATTTTTTTTTCTGCAGTAGCACAGTTGCCATCCAAAGTGTTATAGAGTAGTTTCACAGTGGAGGCTTGTATTTCACTAAGTCGGTTCGACGTACAAAACATTAGGAACTTGATATAATAGGTAATGACACAGTAATCTAGTTGTGGGGGCTGATACTTTAATATCCGACATCGACTGACTGACCAACTCACTGAGCGACTGCTACTACTACTCCTACTTATTATAGGTGGGAGAGTCTATTAGCTGTAGAATAGGTGTGTTTCACTATAACACAAAGTTATAGAATCCAGTCTGTTCTTCTATTTACCCATAGCTGGGGGGGAGAAGAAAAGGATTCATACCTTTCCCAAGGGTATTAGCACATAAGTGAATGTAATTAGCATGTTTTTTGTGTATAATCTGGAAAAATATCCTAACTTCAAAGCATTCAATGATGCCAAATGCTACATGAACTTTAAGACTTAATATTACCAAATGTCGGAAACAAATCAACATGTTTTAGTAAATTTATTTATGCGTTTAGAGCCATCCCTTTCATGATGTGATAGTTTTAGTAAAAGCAAAACGAGGCCAAAGCAATAAAGCTTATTTTTCAATCAATCAATCAGCAGCATGAAAACAATTTATTCTAAAAAAATGGTGGGTGGGGTGGAAGTGGATGTAATGTCAACGTTTGAATAATATCAGAATATCTTTCTGCCATCACAAAAATAAAAGATTAAAAGATTACAATGTTCCATGTGAAATGTGACTTTAGTGATATTGCATTTTTATCTTTTATCCCAACTCCCTCACCTCTCACACACACACACACACACACACACAGGTGTAACGAGCATGCACGGAAGCATCCTCGAACTGTGTGTGTGTTGTCGCCGGGCACACCTTGGAGTACCATAATGGACTCGACCGAAGACTACAAGAAGACGCGCAAATCGTTTAGCGTCTTATCTTGGGCGACAAAAGCCGTTGCGGTCGGTCATCCATTGGCAGCAGTCTTGGATGCCATTTTGCTAGTTTGCTGTCGTAAAGTGTTCATTTGGAAGAGAAGGCGTTCGTTTTTGTGTCGCAAGAAGTTGTTTGTTTATATATTACTGGTATTTTTACTATATAAATATATATTTTTATACTGCCATTGTTGTCTTGTTTATTTTTGCAGGGGGTTCATTTTTCCCCATAGCTGGGACCCTAACAGTTGATGCCACCCAGGATCTGAGAGAACTTAGGAACAACAACAAAGGAAATTGTTCCACGCTCCTCAAAACTTCCAATCTCATGATCAGAAACCTTGTTGCTGGTTGTAGTATATCGTCATATTCAGGACTAATATCAACCAGTTAACCAACTACCCATTACCATGTGTTGACTTGTCTTACTAAAGAATCTGGGTTTGTCATGATGTTTTGACCATTTTATAGCTGCATACTGACCGTTTTCTTTTTTTAACATTTTCAGTCTCATGTCCAAACTTAAATCAAGACAATGCTGATTTCAATCCAAGAGCAAATGATTGCAGAACACTTGGCCCTCCCCTTTTATAAGCAAAGGCACACAAAAGAATGTGTTTGAAAAAAGAAATTTCAAGTCTTAAAATAGTCAAGTCCCAACTGAAAATCTGTGGTTCAAGTTGAATGAAGTACATGCAAGAGACCCCAGGTAATATCAAGCGGTTGAGAGTTTTATCAGGAAGAACAGTCAAAAATAGACACTCATTACTGCCAGAAACTTCTTAAAAATTATAGAAAAAAGTTTGGTCAACATTGTGATCTCAAAAGGAGGAGTCACCAAATATTAAATGTAAGAGTTCACTTTTGTACATCTTAATTTTTAATTAATATTTTTATTCCAGCTTCATAAAAATTTTTGAAGAAAAAAAAAGCACATACATCTACTCAAGCAAATAAATAATAAATGTAAATGTTGAATTATAAATAAGAATCAATTATATATATCTCAATGAAGAAGGAAAAACTTAATACATCATCAAAGAATTCAGTAATAAATTTATTTCAACAGATAAATTTTTAAATTTTATCTGTCAAAATAAATTTATTACCAAATTCTTTGATGATGTGCTAAATTTTTTCCATCTTGATGTCCATCATATTGCTCTGTATATAAATACATTTAGCTCTCTTCATGAATCTATCTTTTTAATATTGTGTGTGTGTGTGTGTGTGTGTGTGTGTGTGTCACATCACAAAGAACAGCCTGAAACATTATTTGAGTGTCATGCTCTTGTGACCTTCAGACAACACAACTGAAAAAGAGGAGGGTCTAGCATTATATATCCATGAAACGTTATTGCTCTGTGTGGATAATCTGAATATTGAACACTTTACTTTATGGAGTGTTTGCAGTTTGGTCTTTCTTTTTGCTTTCCTTGTTTGGGATTTTTTTTCGGTCTAAGGTGATAGTTCTTCTGGCAAATTTTAGTTGGTTTTTGTTTAGTGTAAGAGAGTCAGCTGAAAAGTTCAAGATACTCTTATGAAATGTGAACACTTTTTTCTGTTGGTGTTGCAGTGCTTGGATTCCATTGGTGATGAAGCTTTCATCCTGTTGGTCAAAAAAAAAATCATCAGCAGTAGATATGATGTCATCACTACAATACTGGTTTCCAAGTTAAGTGTTTTTTTTTCATGTTTCGTGACAGATGATGCACAGCATCCATCACCCACAGCAGCCATTGAAGCCAAGGACTTTTGATTGGATTATTGTCCTGTTGAAACAAGACCCCCTTTTGTCAGTTTTCCTGAGTGTTCGGTTTTAATGAACTTTCATAGCTGTCTCAGCAAGTTTGCATAGCACTCGGCCGCCCTTTTGGAGACAATAAATAATCACAATGCCTCTTTTGCATCTCCAACAAACAAGAGGCCATCATGTTCCCTGCAGATGAAATAATCCTGGCCTACTTTGGTGCATGGATTGTCTCTAGCTCAGTGATGAGCTCAACACTCATCCTGAGTTAGGGAATGTTCAAGGAAACCAGCTGGATCTGTCTCAAATCAGATCAGATTTTCCTATGATGTGATCAAACTGGTAGATTTTTTATCAGGTTCGAAGATATGGCACCCACTGAACAAAAACCTTCATCATGCCAAGCTGAATGCGCAGAATATTCTCAACTCTCTCTCACAGGATATGCTAATAGAATTGTCAATTCAATTTACAGTCAATCACCTGTCATCAATCATCATGTGGTGAGCATGACCAATATTTTCCCATGATATAATCAATCCGGGTCATTTTTGTCAGAATACATGGGATCCACTGAACAAAAATCTTCATCATGCCAAGTTCATCATGCTGAATATTCTCAACTCTCACAGGATATGCTAACAACATTGGCCATTTGATTTATAGTCAATCACCTGTCATCAATCATCATGGGGTGAGCACAACCAATATTTTCCTTAGTGGCAGCAGTGGCAGGATGTCCGGACATTGAGAAACTCATCTTTAACACTCTCCCTTACCCTCTGAATTTCAACAGCCCACTTTTGCACTGTTAATAAAGCTAGGTTGTCATTCCCAATGTCAGCATGAATGTCCTTGGCAGTTAAACCTTTTTTTCTGCAGTTATTTTGATAATACCACAATGCCAAATTTTGTCCATTCTCAAGAGAAGTCACTACTAGTTACTTTTGAAGTCTTCTTTGAACAGTCAGGTGTCAGTTTACCTGAAAAGAAACAATGCAGTTATTAATTAGAAGAGTTGAAATGAATGCATGCAAGTTTTCACAGATCTAGTATCTCTCATTTATAGTCAGACTATGAACTTTTCAGCCCACTCTCATCTGTGTGTGCATATATATGTATGTAATATGTATTTGGTATCAGATATAGATTGGAATCTGACAAAATGATAACATACAACCAAGTGAAAAACTGTAAATATTGCTTTTTGTATGTAAGTGTATAATAATTTTATATATATATATATATATATATATATATATATATATATATATATATATATATTGTTTATACATTATTTTCATATATACAAATATTTAAGTAAATGTTCTGTTTATAATAAACAGTATTAACAACATTTACCGGCCTGAATGTCCGAGAAATCTCAAAGAAAATGTGTCCGCCAACAGGAATCAAACCTGCATCCTACACGGAACTGTCATATAGCCTGACATGCTATACCATTTAGCTACAGAGGAAGCATCTGGTTAGCAAAGTTAAATTACTGTTTTTAAAACTACAAACTTTCCATGATTTCTCTTGAATGCTCATATCTTCTCGAAGCACATTTTTCTTTGAGATTTCTCGGCCATTCAGGATGGTAAATGTTAATACTGTTTATTACAAACTGAGCATTTACTTAAATATTTGTATTTATAAATATAACATATAAACAAAAAATATATTAAAATAATTGTCAGACTTAGTCCATTTTATTATATATATATATATATATAAAAAAAGAAAGAACAGTAAGATATATCGCTTGAGGATGAAATGGAACTAATGTCTTTAATTTAATTACAAAATTAAATTCGGGGCTTTTAGCCTCCATTTTTGAAACATGGTTAGAACTGTGTAGCGAAAAAAAAACATTTTAAATCAATTAATTTATAATATATATATATATATATATATATAAAAGATATTTTTGTAGGTACAAAATTTAATGATCGAAATAAAAGTATAAAACTTAATATTAGGAGACATATTAAAAACGGGCGAAGCAACCGGTTTCGCTCCCGCTCTTCAGGCTTCAATGGGAGATTTAAAATCAACACAGAAAAATGTACAATAAAAGGAAGTTGTGGGAGGAAAGAAAAAAAAAAAATAGCAAAAGGAACTAGAGACAAATGACAGCGAGCCCCAACAAACACTCATGTTGTTTACACAAAGAAGGCTTATGGGACCCGATGTAAAGTGCCTCCAGAACCTTTAGATGAAATAGAGTGTGACCAGGACAACACGGTGAACCAGTCAGCACTAAATTTGGCTGCACAATCTGTTCTTTAATAGGTGTTCGCATATGGCGGAACCATAGGTGTTCGGGAGTCCATTCAACGGCAAGGTGTGATTTCTAATTTTTGTAGGAACGTGTTGTTTTATTCTTATGTCTAAGCGTTGAGTTGTTCTCCCTGTGTAGTCGGCTTCGCAACTACAAATGTATTTATAAATAATTGAATTAATTTCACGGGGAGGGAGAACATCTTTACACGCAGAATGAAACATAGGCCGAGTTTGAAAAATAATCCAAACTTCTGCAGAGAAAAAACAACGACAAACATTTGATGAAATTTGTTTAGCTATTTTTTCACATTTGGTACCAATCCAGGGTAATCTGAGGTAAACTGGGTATTTTTTAACAGTGTAGAGCTCGGCACTTCTGAACTCTTCAACTTTACTGCGGATAACTGAATTAACAGTATCAAGAGGATAACCCAAACTATATAGGGTATCCTTAATAAAGTCAATTTCATCATTCAAGAAGGGCTCAGAGCAGATCTTTAATGCTCTATGTAGGAGGGTTTTAATAATGTTAATCTTGTGCTTAGTGGGACAAAAAGAGTCCAAACACGTATACAACCCTGCGAAAGTAGGTTTTCTATAAACAGAAGTGAGAAAACCTGCTAATGTACGATATACTAATACATCCAAAAAGGCCAATTGAAGATTGTATTCCTTCTCAACAGTAAACCTCAGTGCTGGATGGATACGATTTAAAAACAAAAGAAACTGATCAGCCTCAACTTCACTGTTGAATAAACAAAAGGTATCATCAACATACCGACAATACATTTGAGGATAAAGTAAACTCTTTCGTATTTTTCTTCGTGAAAGCCAACAAATATGTTGGCAAGTGCCAGACGCAAAGGCAACTCCATCAATCTGTCGGTACATGGTGTTGTTGAAACTAAATTTGACGGAGGACATGGCAAATTTCATCAAGTCACAAAATATTGACTCAGGAATACTAGGTGGAGTCAATGAACTGCAATAAAGAAAATCACAGCAAATATCGATGGTTTCCATTAGAGGGACACAAGTATACAGGGAACAGACATCGAAAGAGCACATGAACTTGCCAGAAGAAGACAAATTTTGAACGAGGTCGACGAAGGAAAAGGAATCCTTTATACAATATTCATCCAAGCACTGCAACACAGGATCCAAAAGTGTGGAGAGCCATTGGGCTACCTTGTGTTGGGCTGAACCGATCATAGATATAATCGGTCATAATGGTACACCTTCTTTATGGATTTTCAGGAGACCATACAAACGAGGACAAATCGAACTGGAAGGACGGATTTTGTTGGTAATTTGTTTTGGAAGTAGCCCAGACTTTACCCACTTCAGAAATGATTTTTGAAATTTTGCTTCACCTGAAAAAGTTCCATCACAGGTGTCAGCAGATCCAAGTTTAGTAAATTTTGAAGTATCTTCTAAGATAGAAGACATTTTAGTTATATAGTCAGCTCGATCTAAAATAACTACTCCAGCACCTTTATCTGGTCTGGAAATTATCAAGTCATAATTATTCCTCAAAGAATTAACAAATCGCTGATATTCTGCTTTCCATTTGGATTCAGCAGTTGCAACAGAGGAACAGGAAAAGTAAAAATGGAATTATTCAACTGGGCTTTCAAATTGCTCACCGCATCAACAGAAGTAGGAGACAGTCTTGCCAACTGAGTATAGGAAACCTCGAACTCTGAAAAAAATTTTCTCCTTGTCAGGCATAGAGAGTGGAATGCAAAAGTCCAACCCGTGAGAAAGAACAAAAGATTCTAACTCGGTTAGTTCATGCGTAGACAGATTAATGTTATAGCTTTATACACAGAGCAATATAAATAAATAAGGAAAAGACTTAAATATCCATCATATAATTGGTTATAAATTTATTTCAACAGACATACATATATATCTGTTGAAATAAATTTATAACCAATTATATGATAAACATATAAGTCTTTTGCATATATATATATATATATATATATATATATATATATATATATATATATATATGGCTACTCATTTCAGAGTACACCTGTCTGCCAGGGTGGCTAGCAAATCCCTATTAGACACCTGCGTAAGCCACAGAATCCACCTGCACTTTATACTACAACCATATTGAGTGGAATTTTCCGAGAGAGAACACATAATCTGCCATATGATTTAAAAAAAAAAACAAAGCTAGCATGATGACTTGTGACTTTAGTCTTGTACAACTATTGTGTATGGGGTATGCTTTTCAGTTTTGAACCCAGGTCCTATGTCCAGAAACCAAACTTTTTAACCACTAGCCATATATATATATATATATATATATATATATATATAAGAAGACAAAATTAAAACTTATCTTAGCCAATGTATCTCATCCTCTGACGGAATTTATCAAGACAAATGTAAGGATTTTATTTTGCAAAAAGTATCCATAAACAAAAAGTAAAAAATATTGTTAGTCTTGTTGTTCAAAAATATTCTAAAGGCTAATTATGTAAGTAAAGGTAACTTATGGAAGATGCTAAGTGATGTAATTTAATACCTAATAAACGAAAATCAGTAAATGCTATTGTTGAATTTTATTATATAATGTAATTATTATTTATGATTTCAATTTGAGAAATTAATTTATGTATTATATATTTTAAATAATGGAAGGTTTTGAATTTAAGGATTTTCTTTCAGTTTTAAAAAAGTTTTATTCATGTGTGTTGGCTTTGGAAAGGACATTATATATATATATATATATATATATATATATATATATATATATATAATACACAAGACTAATGGAGATAGCAAGATTCTTTTTTTGTATGATTAAGAAAAACAGCCTTTTGGAAGCAAATAAAAAAACAAACAAATGAAAATGGAGGTAGGAGGTACAAACTGACAATATCTACTCAGTGTGGATAATATAAAAGGGGTAAATTCCAATAATTCTAGTCATCATCAACAGATATTGGCCTTCAAAGAAGAATTACTTTTTCAAGTGAACAATATAGTTGAGGAAGCAGTGATGAACCTACTGACACAGCTTGTGTAAATGGTTGGCCGAACAGAAGCTAGGAGGGATAACAAAACGAAACAAAAGTTACAAAAGACAGAGTTATAGAGAGTCATGAGTGCCCACATCCTGAAAAGACATGGCCCATAGGAAAAAAATAATGTAGGCTGACTATGTGAATAAATCAAGAAACACATTTCAGAGAGAGAGAGAGAGAGAGAGAATGAGCAATACACATATAAATCAACTGATGTCTATTTGATTCACCAACTGCAGAGCAAATGATGAAAAAGTAAACAAGTATAGAGTTACATGGCTCAAGATATTTGTGTAACATGATCAAGAGAATGGCTGCTGAGAGGACAGGTCAGGGTCAGGTAGGGAATAGACAGATCTAAGTTACAAACAAAAAACAAACAAGCTCTTCATTTCATATTTAATTCATTCATTAAATGAGATTGAAATGGTAGGTAGCAAGTTTCAAGAGTCAATTAATTTTTAATTAATGCAATATAAAATTTTTTAAGTTGCATTTTAATATTTGTTATGCACAATAAGTTAAACAAAAAAAAACAAAAGTGTATTCAGCGTGCAACATAAAACAAGTACCAACAGATCACAAACAAAACAAAAGTACAGACATTAAGGTAGATATATATATATATATATATGCACACACATACTAGTACAGTTCATCAAATGCTATATCATGGCCAATGATTACCTGACTAGCTTTTCTCTGAGACATACAAGAGTATTTTTTCTTGTTGTGAATGGTTCTCAGGTGTAAAAAAAAAAAAAAAAGGCTGACAAATATTGGGCAAGTTCAACAGTAGCCATCACTACCTTTTCATAACTTGAAACTCAATATTTTTTTTTTTCTTTAAAAAAAAAAAAAAAAAAAAAAAATCACTTCCAAAAAGAGCTGGAAATTTTTGTACATGTCTAATTTTCCAAAGGTTAAAGTTGAAACAAAAATGAATACTAAAAATGAATACTAATAAATATATATATATATATATATATATATATATATATATATATATATATATATAGAATAGAAAAACAGTGTGGACACCGAAATCAACACTACTTAATGACTGTCAGTTTCAAACCTTAAGCAATCCTTAGACCACCAGGAGGTGCTGAAAAGTTATCAGCTGAATTGACTCCCAAAATCTAACAAAATGACCAAACAACTGATTAAAAAAAAAAAAAAAAAATTTTGTTTAGGTCAAGTATTTTCAGCATCCAATACATGCAGCTACATTTGACAGATATAGAGGTAGATAGATTATAGAAATAAGATGAAAACAGAAATTTCTAGAAATGTCAGACTGATCGTTATTTGATTGCCCAGTATCTTAGTTAATTGGTGATTACGAGAAGAAATATATATTAACATTTTTGTCTTGTGTTTCTGTCTGCATGTCAAATATGTAGCGTTCAGTCAGGATGTAAACATGGGGATAAGGAGTCATTTCTCTCTACACTGGCTTTAAAAAAAAGTGATAGGAATCGAGTAGAGTGCTTCATGAAATAAGCACGGTTGGCTGTGATTGAACTTGTAGACAGATAGACTCCACTATGTGTACTTGCCCAAGACCTGTTAAACCTGAATGAGTATTTCTCCAGCTTCTCTCAACCAAGAGAGAACTGGTCAGGTGCTCAGTTGCACAGTGACCCTATGACCACACCTGATTCATGAAACTGATCATGATCAAGAATTATTCCATTTTCTTGTTTATTTTGGTCATTGGTTTCTCTGAACTACATATCTAATAGTGAATGCATAGATCTTCTTTTTTTTTTTTCTTTTGGTGGGGGATATGTCAGAAAGTGTGATTGAAACATTGGCTTTACAACTAATTCTTATCCTGTTGTAGTCAGATACTGGAGTGAATTCAGCCTCAATATATCTGACTAATCTCTGGTTGATATCAAAGAAGACAGGCTTCAAGATTGAGGCAAATAGAACCAATAAAGTCTGGTGGTACTGCAAGATATTGCTGGAGTGTCATGGGTTCATGATAACGAGGACATGACCCTGAAACCATGACTGAACCTCAGATCATCGTCACAGTCACTGTATAAATTCATGTAAATCAATAAGCTTAAAGAGGATAAAAGCTTTTATTTTACACCATATCTATTTTCCAACATAATTGCTTGTCTTGTCAATGCACTTAATCCATCATTTTTCTATTAATCATATTGAGTGAACATTATACAGTGAAAATTTCAGAGCAAAATCCAGCTGATATCCATGTCAGGCAACAAATTAACAAAATGATATGCCTTTGTGTGTATGTGAGTGAGTGAGAGACAGAGACTGTGTGGTTTTAATAAAATTGACTGGTAAGATCTGTCAATTTTTTTTTTTTTTAATTACATTTTTCCTTCGGACAGATTCTCCCAAACTGGAAAAAATGTCAAAAAAAAATAATAGTAAACAAACAGAAAATATGTTTATAGTAACGAGAAACAATGCTGAATTAAAATCCATTAATTCTACATAAATATATATATATATATATATATATATATATATATATATATATATATATATATCTCAAATATGTGGTGCAGTTCAATTTATATTACAATGAATCATTCATACAAAAAAAAAATAGTTAAAAAAAGTTAATGATATAAAATGGCGAAATCATGTATAAAGTCTTTCTTTAATATGCAAGTACTTTCAAAATTCTCAAACTGCCATATTAGTAAAAAACGCACCGTCTTAAATTTTCAAAAATATTCAACCTTAGTATTGCGACTGCATGATCCAAAAGTTTGTACCCGTTAACAATATCACAGTTAAAAAAAAAAGTATTTCGATTCACATTATATTTTTTCGTCTCAGATGCTACCTGAATTTTACCAAAAACAAAATTTCCATGCCTGAAGATGATTGAATGTACAGTTGAAAGTACTTGTGTATTAAAGAAAGACCTTATACAGCTTATAATTTTTAAAAACAAGGATCATAACATTCATCATTTGTAGGTTAATGCACTTTTAAAATTTTGTTAGCAAAGGGATTTCGCCATTTTATATCATTAACTTTACTAATCTACTCTTTGTATGAATGATTCATTGTTATATATATATATATATATAAAATAGCAATTGTTCTGATGAGCTTTCCTTGACTGGACTGCATGGATTAAAGCAAGCTACTAGAGTGGCAATTAGGTCTCACTGTTTTAATATTGAACTAGCTAGATGCAACTGTGTATGGCACTCCATTCAGAATTCTTGCTTCCCCGCTATCTACAATCTTCAAAAATTTAAATGCAACACCAATCTTTATTTTCTGTCTTCATAAATTGCGTTCTTTTATTGTCCTTTCTCCTCATTAAAGACTTTTCTCTTTCACTCCCTGTAAACCCTTGCATTCTAATGGCTTTATCGCTTTACTTGGGGTAAAATGATTAATAAATATACATGCACACACTACAGGCAAAATGTTTGGGGACCCACTGGATTTATTTAAAAAAAAAAAAAATAACCCAGCTTAGAACGAGATATTTTTGCATGTTTTTTAAACTAAAATATAACATTTCAGTAACTACAGTGTATTTGCTTTTATTTTTCAGCCTTTCTCCAGGCTCTTATTCACAAAAAGTTCAAATTTGAATTCGTCTGCTCACAATACACTAAATTATGAATATTTTGTATGGGAAACATTATATTTTGATTTCACCATTAACCTCTCAACAGACATTTTGAGATTAACAAAAGGACTAGAGATTTGATTCAAATGTTTTTTTTATCTTTTTAATCATTTCACCCTAGACAAAGCAGGAATGCCATGAGTATGCAGGGGGGGGGGTTAGAGAGAGTGAAAATGAGAGAAAAGACTAGGTTTAGGGAGGATTGAGGAAAGGATAAAACAATCTAGGGAATCGTGAAAAAAGAACAATATCATTCCATTTGGCAAAGACAAGTTACCCCATTTGGTCTACACATAAATGAAAAAATAAAATTCACCTTTCAACATGACAATGATCGAAAACACTTTTAAATTATGTTAAAATTATCTAGCCAAAAGAAAAAAAAAAAAAAAAAAAAGAATTTTTAAAATTATGACTTGTCTGTCTCAATCTTCTGACTTCTTTCCTATTGAATTAACATAGGATGAATTGGATAGGAGATTTCAAAGAGAATACCCAAAGAGTGAGAGTAAGCTTTTTCAGTGGATAAAGAATGCTTGGGAAGGTCTGCCATCTACTTTCTTTCAAATACTGTTAGAAAGAATGCCAAGAATTTGTAAAGCAGTAATTAAGGCCATAGGGGAGGGGTTATTGACAAAAAAAACAAAATATCATGCTATTGTATGCTTAATTTTTGTCAAAATAAAAGCAAATATACTGTAGTTACTGAAATTTTATCTTTTACATTTTAAGATGTATATTAAAAAAAAAAAAAAAAAAAAAGGAAAAGCAGCAGTTGGCAAACTGTGTGCGTGTGTGCATATGTTTCGCTAAAGACAACTGACAAGGTACTGCGATTAAGCTTTTTATTTAATTTTTCTTGTGTTCATAAAGGGTTTTTTTTTTATTTTAGTGAAAAACAAAAAGAAATAGTCTCAAAACAACATTTGGAAAAAAAAAAAAAAAAATGTCCTTAACTTTAACTATGAACTGAGTCAAAAAAAATAAATTCCCATTCTTAGACATTCATGTAGAATGCAGTAATAACACTTTCACCATTTCATTAGATAAAAAAAAAAAAAACCACTAGCAGAAACTCTTCCCACCTTGACTTCAAGAGTCAATGCCCACTTAAAATAGCAGTTATAAAAAATTTCCTAAAGAGAGCACACAAGAATTCATCCCCTCAAATACTTTTCGTTAAAAAACTCAATAATGCAAAACAGACACTAGTTAATAATAGTTTTCCTAACTACCTCATCAACTATCAGATTAAACTATTTCTTTCCAAAGTAACTAATACCTAACATACAAAAACAATAACATCTTTCACTAAAGTGAAATACATGTCAGCTAAAAGCAAGATGAATCTTCACTTAAAAATATCATAAAGAAATGCACAACACCAGTCGAGTCCAAGAAGAAAATTAAATTAACCATTACAAAAAAACATAAAACCACTAACTTTATCTTAAAAAATAACGCAGCTGCAAAATCATAATTACAAAGAACCAACATTATTTACGAGTTCAAATGCCCCTTAAAAAAACTATGTTCCTGATCAAAGCAAACTCATAATTAATTACATCAGTCACACTACTACATGCCTATCCAGACTACTTACATTACACCTACCCATCATAGCTTCATTGGGACTCATTTAAACACACACCAAAACCTATTAGACACTATCTGAAACATACTAATAAAAACTATAGGCATAATAACCTCATCTATGTGCAAAACAAGATTAAAAATAAATGAAGCCCTAATAATAAAAAGAAAAGGCCAACATCCAGTAATATAAACTATGAACATGGTCACAATGCGCTGACAGTGTTTGGAAAATAAAACATTCTTACAACTCTAGATACATAATAAAATTATTCTTGATAATGCCTAAAAATATGTATAGCTGAAAGCGCTTGGACATGCAGAATTTTTAGACAGTTTTTACACACTTTGTGGCCAGAAAAGACTTGTACAAAAACAAGAAAAATTAAATAAAAGGATTAATTGCAGTGGCTTGTCAGTGATCTTTAATGAAACATGTATAAAAGGGGGATTGCTGCCTATATATATATATATTAAATAAAAATGTGTTTTTAGGCAGCAAGAATTGTTTCAAACAAATTTTGCTGAATAACATCAAACAAGTTCTATCTAATTTTTTTTTTTTTAACTTTTTTAAATTTCTGATTTATTATTATATATATATATATATATATATATATATATATATATATATATATATATATATATAATCATAAGCTTATCAATTAAAAAAAAAAATTAAAAAAAAAAAAACGAACTTTGTTAAGTCTACAGATTATCTAGAAAATTTAAAAACGTTAAGAATTGGATAAAAAGAACTCATAACATTTACACCCATTAAATGTACATAATAGGTTTCCTAAGATAAGGGTGTAATATGCAGACAATGCAATAACAAATATAATAAAAGAAACTTAAATAAATTGAGTATAATTTGCAATTTGAGTCACAGAACTGGCTTGGTGTATTTGTATATAGAGAAACAATATATTAATGCTCCTTTACATGCATCCATACAAACATCATCTAATCTTACAGGAGCAAAACATAATCATGTGGATCAGAGCAGATATTAACAGATCAATGAGTAATCAATAGATAATGGGAGGACAGAACAGATAAAGATGGATCAATGAATTAAAAAAATGAAACAATGAATGATAAATCAAATGACGAACAGGATAACAATCAACACAGAAGTCATATATAGATAGAAAAAGAGAGAGAGAGAGAGCTTTTCTGTGACTTAAGGTTTTGTGTGGACACTTAGATAGTTATGTGACTGTCTCACAATCTTCAGGTGCTGCAAGTGGTGAGATACTCTTTATCTATAGAATATACAGAATTGAGCATCTTGTCCCTTGAACTACTTGAAGATTGAGAGACAGCCACATAATTAAATGTCCATATCAAACTTTAAGCCACAAAAAGGCAGTAATATCTGAATATATATATATATATATATATATATATATAGGAATTTCTCATCATTCTTCTACATCTGAGGGTATACAAACTCAGTTCTTAGGACTGAACAGCCAGACTACCTACACATATGATTTGATTATTGTAGTGAAGGCTTGAACCAACCAATACACTTTTTGGGGAGAGCTGAATACAGAGAACTGGTACATAATGTGCCACAAGGTCTCCAGATGAGCCTCCTCAAGTTTTGAATTCAGTGTTGTCCTTCTCCTAGATTGGTTGCCACCCAAGGCTATAGGACTCAATCTGTCCTGCTATTTACCCATAGCTGGAAGGTGGGATGGGATGAATTCATACCTTTTCCAAAAGTATTTATATGCAAGTGAATATAACTCAACTGTAATTCAAACTCACCTCTTCAACTTCACAATCCCAACTGTGCCACATATATGTATATTTACACACACAGGTACTTTCAAAGATTTGCTAAAAAATACTCGTACCATGCCTAAATTCATTAAATTACTATGAAAATTGTTATAAAAAGAGAAACTACATTACAGTGGTGGGGGAAAGTAACTGAAGATGAGATGCCAGGTCAGGACCAGTAACATTGCGGATTCTTTGTATTTTATCAAGAATCTCAAGATACATAGCAAAAGCATTACAATCCTCACTTTCCAGTCTTGACAGAGTACAAAATCATTTATGCTATTTTGGGGAGGAGGGTTTATTTTTTTTCCTCCCTACAACTATTTTCCTCAAAGACACAACCCCACAAGCCTATTGCTACTTCCATGGCAAATGTTCAGATGAGTTGCATTCTTTAGTGCCACCAACCCAGTGCTTTACAAGACCCACCTTGCTCTGTGCACAGGGTTAAATTACCCTCACCTCCTACGTATTCCTTTATAAGAAGGAAGTTCCACTCAGAAAGGTTCTTCATCAGGAACTGCCACTTTGTGGAACAAACTCCCATGTGGATGCTTCCCTGAACATTACAATCCTAACCTCTTCAAGTTAAAAGTCATTCATTATCTATCCTCCATATCTTCATAATCTTCACTTCCTACTTCCCCCTCTTACATTCATATTACAGACCTCAATCAGTAACCCTCTACCTTGAATGAAGTGTATGAAAGAAAGTGCTAGAGAGTAGAGACTATGAGGATAAGGAGGATAGAAAATGACTTTTTTTACTAAATTACACCCAACACAAGGCTTGAGAGCCACTCAAGGTAAAAAGTTGAATGGGGCATATGATATGAATGGAAGAGACTTGCAACAGGAAATGATGATTATGAGGATAAGGAGGATAGAAAATGATCAATGTTTGAAGAGGTTAAAGATTGTAGCATTCAAGGGAGTATCCATTGGTCAAAGTGTTTTTTTCTCCTTACATGTGGAATATGGGAAAATGTGTTTGATTTATTTCCAATAGGTGTATAACTTCAGTCTTTCCAAAAAGCACGTAACTTTTCCTAACAACTCAAAAGGAACACCAGGAAAACTGAAATCAGTGTGGGAAAGAAATGCAAGTGTGTATGTGTGTAAATATAAAGAGAAAAAAAATGATTTAACTATGCCAACAATTGGTCATTTTATGTTGAGAAGTAATGAAGATACTTGCTAATTATAAGGAATAAGAGAAAGTTAGAAATGTTTTAAAGAAAAGAAAAGGAAAAAAGGTAAATATGAACGGCTATGTTGTGTGTCAACAAAATACAATATTTAAAGGTTGATAAATAAAAAAACAGGATGATTCAAACCCTTAATCAATTCACTCAGTATCCAGTGGCAACTAGAAGATTGGATCTTAGTTTATTTAGCAAAAGATGTACTCTTCAAGGTAATATCTACTGCTGTTTGTAAACTGAACAGACATTTTAAAGAAATGTCAATAAACCTACCTGATTTAGTTAAAAAAAAAAAAAAAAAAAAAAAAGATCAAATGCAAAATCTGTGTCAATACTGATGATCAGTGAACTTTGTTTTTATTTATTTTTCTGTGGTTGCTATAATGAATCCAAAATAAGATTTATTTATAGATGGTAGTGAGGGCCAGGAGATTTTATGTCAAGGTGTCATCATTGTAGTTAACACATGCACTTAAACTGTTTATCATTAAATTTGACTTAAAAACGCATCATAAGGACAATGTTATAAAGTGTTCAAGGAGAAAACAGTCAAATCATATGAGAAAAAAAAGAAACATTATTAAGGAGAGAAAACAATAAAAGAAAAGAATTAAGACAAAAGATAATGATTGACATGGCATTTAAACTTTTGAAGATTAAAGGTAACTGGAAAACAAGAAGCCTGAAGAGAATTCCACAAACAAGAAGTACAAGAGAAAAACTGTTAGCACAGAACTTGCATTCAGCCATTTCAACTATGAAATGATGAAACCTAACTGCCAATCTAGCACTGTGATTAAATTCATAATGTCAAGATACCAAAGAGGAATACTCATCAAAAACTACATTACAACGGTGAGAAAGTGACTAAAGCCGAGATGCCTGGTAATGACCCACAACATTGCAGATCCTTCTTTGGATTTTATCAAGAATCTCTAATCAATCCTAACCAGGTATCTCGACATGACAAGGCTTTCCTCTGTCTTTTCTACAAATATTTTCATGACAACTATTCTGATAAGCATTTTTTTCCTTGATGCCTCGACTAAATGAGTTTAAGCGTGATACTTGATTGGCAACAAGGTTTCAATATCTTACTGCTGAACTAATTTAGATGTAATCCCACTACTTCTACTCTAACAGTTTGTTTTCTCACAGTTCTTACATGCAGAACTCCAATCACCATCTTCTGTCTTCTTGATAGTTATTTTTTTTTTTTTTTTTTGTCTTTTCCTCAATCATCCCCAGGAAGGTCTTCTCATTCTCTTTCACTCCCTGTAACCCCTTGCATTCTAGTGGAATTATTGCCTTGCTTGGGGTGAAATGATTAAAAAAAAAAAAAAAAAAAAAAAAAAAACAGATAAAAACACAACAAAACATCAGAAGCACCAGACCAGATGCGTGTACAATATTCGATGCATGGTAGACTTATAAATCTGTAAGATTCTAGCGAGAAAAATGTCATCACACAACAGAATATAAACCAACATTCCTTACCAAATTTTAACTAAATATATTTTTAGATGCTTGTCATTACAGTGGGTTTTTTTTTAGTAAGTTAGTCTTAAAGATCATTTGCTAATCATGGGAGTTCAATCCTTGACTGATGGCTTAGTTAAAAAAAAATAGAAAACACTTTTCTTACTATACTGAGAAATGAAATACTTTAAAACTTACTCCAATCAATTACAATTTTCCAAGATCTTATATAAAAAAAAAAAAAAAAAAAAAACTGGGATGTATGTTGAACAACTTTAAAAATAAAAAATAGCAGAGATTGTTATATATTCTAATTTCCAACATACTGTTACTTTGTTTTACTAAGTTAGGCAAGGGGTTCCTGACCAATTTTTGCCTTACAACAAATGTCCAATAACGTTGACTTTTAAGTCTTTATGTGAGAGTTTTTCTATCTACCCTCCAGTAATCATTTAATTACAACATGGAACAATTTTATAAAATCCGAAAAACTAAAAAAATAAAAATAAAATAATAATAATTTCTACCGGAATTTTTTTTTTTTTTTTTTTTAGCCGTTTCGTGAATAGGCAGTCATTACTTCCTTTTAATTTGCATTCTTGTGAAAGACTTTTAAAAAAAAAACATTTGACAGCATTTTTTTTAAGTCACCATGAAAAATATCTGACATACAAAAAAAAAAAAGCGAAAGAAAAAGAGACAAAAATGGATTTACGGAGCCTTACGATACTTGAATTGGGCGGGGGTAGTTACGTATAAGTCAAGACACGTGATTTTATTTCTTTTTAATACGATTTTATAAAGTTCAACTATCTAGAAAAAAAAGACCTTTGAAAAATGGCAGCAATAAGCTCGAAAGTAAACACTGTAACAATAAAAAAAAAAGTTACTTTTTTGTTTTTATCAACTTTTTTTTAAAGGAGAAAATGAAAAAAAATTGCCGATTTTTAAAAATGGGATTCCGATTATCATTAACAATTCTGAAAATTATGAACAAATACATTTTTTTTGTTTTTACTTAATTAAAATAAAAGATATTTTTCTTAGCTTTTTAAAGAAGGATTTTTTTTTTTTATAATTCACTTTTTAAATTTAGGCTTGATTATGATGACAATGTTCATTTCATTCTTAGAATGAGTTAATTTGCCTCCTCAAGAGATTTATTTATTAAAATAAAATGTAATTTCCTGGCCATTGTATGTATTTCATTTGTGTGTACACTGTGTACATAATGGAATTTTATTTTTTTAATTTACTACACATCTCGAGTACACAGATAGATTGGCAGTGTGTACATGGGAATTTAAACACTTGTCAGTTTCACGGTTGAAAGCGATTTTCAGGCCAGAAGCGTGAAACTGACAGTCACCATGCAGTGTTGATGTCCGGTCCACACAGTCTGAGTTTAGCCTAAATAAATGGAAACGCTCTATTTCCGATATTGAACTCTATTCTTCTTCTTCTTCTTCTTACCCCATAGCTAATTTTTAAACAATGGAAATCATATGTTGAAAAATGATGTGAATGTTTTGTGTTGTTTCGATCTTTAATGTAAACAATGAAAATCAAATATTGCAACTGAACTGAATGCGTCTCTGTAGGATTTTACGGACATTATTTAATGTTGATCCATTGAAGAAATCATCAATGAAATTCACGATGGTACGATGGTTAGTATGATGCAGAACATTAGTGAGTTCGGTCCTCACTGGGTGCTCTGAAGTTGTGACCCTGTGTCATAACTAAGCTAAATTTAAATGCCAACAACAAATAAAAAAGTAAAACGAAAAGAGACCCTCTCTAAAACTTAGAAAGACTTCAGTCAGTATTTTTAAAAAGATAAAAAAAAAAAAATTATTTAGTTAATAATTTAAAAAAAAAAAAAGCATAAAGTTAAAAAAAAAAAATGTAAATTTTATGGTTTCTCTTTCAAAAATTCACCCAAAATGTTTAAAAAAATCGAATCAAATTAAAAATGACAAAGTTGCAAGGAAAAATTAAGATTTAAAAAAAATATCATTCATTCATTTCAGTAACAGAACAATTTTTAAAAACAAACTTCAAAGACAATTTTAATAAAAAAAAACAAAAAAACTAACAAACATTGGTATTTTCCTTGATTTATTAACTAATTCATTTTTTTTTTTAATTAAAAACAAACACAAAAGTAAAAAAATGATGATGCAAAAATTTTGCAGCAAAATCAAATGTTTTTTTACTTACTAAAAAATACAAATACGTTCGACTTGACAAATGACATTTAAATTTGACAAATGACACAAAAGAAGCTTTCGATGGAGAAAAATCGACAGTAATTTTTTCTTTTTTTTAGTTTTTTATCATGAATTTTTTCATTGAATAATTGCTTACAATTTACGAGAGAAAATGCAATTATATTTTTATCTGGATAAATACGAATGAATAAAATAAAATCCCCGGGGATTAAAAATATCCTTAATCTTCTTATGTTTTTTTAGTATAAATTAAAAAAAAATATTATTATATATTTTAGGAGGTGGAGATATTGCATATGTATCTGTGTGTATAATAATCTCTTTAAAATCATTTTAGGGTGAATTTTAAGGACTTAATTCAACTGAATAGCATGTTGTATGTCATTTTGTTAATGAATGTATGTTGGCGATTGTTAGAAATGAGATTTTTTTTTAATTAAATCGAAATGACATCAAAATCGAAATAATTTAAAACTTTTTTGAATTAATTAAATTTTTAGAAGATAAGAAAAGGTAAATTTTCTTTTTACTTTTAAAAAAAAAAAAAGATTCAATTTTTTTAATGAACAGAAAAAAATGTGCTTATTTTTCAAGGAAAGAAAATGTTGTGTTTGTTTAAATTTTTGTCCTGTCAATCATAATGATAATTTAGGGATTGAATAATTAATTAATAAAGAGGAAACTAATAATAATTTATGGAGTATTGATTGCATATTTCTGGGTAAAAATATTACTTTTTTTTTCCTTTTTTTTCACACCCACTCGAATGAGAGTAGAAACGAAATAAACAAGAAAACATTTCTAAAGCAGAAGTCATTTTTTTACATTTAAAAATAGGAAATATATAAATTAAAAAAGGTAAATTAAAGGTTCAAGAGGTCAGCAGCAAGGTTAACCTAAATGCTGTTATTATTATTATTATTTAAAATTTCAAAATAAAAAGGAAAGAAGAAATTATGTTTTTAGTTGAACTGAACAGATAATCAACGCATCATAAGAAGAGAGAGAGAGAAAAAGAGACCAACACATTTATCAATGGGGTGGATAGAAAAATGGATTCAAATATCCGTTAATAATAGCTGAAGACGACAAAAGGACGAGATGGTCGAAGCTTTAAACACTGACCTTTTCCCATGGAGTCGGCTTCATACCGGCCAAGGTGTGTGCTAACTGTTGCAACATTTTTGAGTATAACCACCATTGCTCCAGCGCTGCCATGTTGTTACTCCTCCTCTTACCACCTCGACCAAATACTTTCTCTCGAATCACTCACTATTTTACCTACTATGACTTTCACTCATTTACCTCTCTCTCTCTCTCTAATCACAAGCCAACTCTCACTCCCCTCTCTCTTTATTATCTATTCCTTTCTTTCACTTCCTTATTCTGCTTTAATTTCCGCAATCATTTTATGTTGATTAGCTTTGTATTTTTAAAAACAATTCCTATTAATAGATTTCATTCCCGTTTCTTCTCAAAAGTTGCATTAAAAGCGCCAAATTTTACTTTATTATTTGAATGACCGTTTTTCTTTTTAATTGTCTCCCTTCTATGACTCTCCTCTCATTCCAACTTTTATTCTCTTTCTCTTTATCTCTCCTCCTACTCAAATTGTCTTTGCGTACATTAACCATCAGCATAATCCTATTTATCCCATTGTCGAAAAATTCGTAAGAAATTAAATAAACATTTCGTCTCATTAGGTTTCTCCCTTCTTGGTTTCATCTACCTTTTTCCTTACATTTTTTTATAGTGATTCATTTTAAACATGCGAGAGAATTATCTCCCCTGACATAATGATAAGTAAACACAGGGTGGCCTCCCTTTAAAATGACCTTCCCTGCTCCAAAAATTACTTAATCCACAATAACGCACACGAAACAGACTGTCGACACTCATATATATATATATATGTCAAAGGACGAATATTTTCTATGAAAATTTCTCGGACATTCAGGCCGGTAAATGTTATTTAATACTGTTTATTATAAACAGAGCATTTACTTAAATACTTGTATCTATAAAAAAGAACATTAAACATATATATATATATATATATATATATATATATATATATATATTGATGTAATAGGAAAGACCCAAAGTTCTTTAGTATTTATGTTTTTATTTTTAAAAAACAATACTTGATGCAGAGGCAGAGCTTAAATTATAATTATTCTTTAAAAATATGATTCCATCATGACACAGAAATTACTGCTTCGAAACTTGACTAAAGTTTAATTTCAATATTAGACCTAAAACTTCATTCTCAAGTGATGTTTTAGAAACTAAAACATCACTTGAGAATGAAACTGTACTCTAAGTTTTAGATTCAGAATTGAGAATGAAACTTGAGAATGATTCAGATTGAGAATGAAGCTGTACTCTATGTTTAAGGTTTAATATTGAAATTAAACTTTAGGAATTGAGTCAAGTTTTGAAACACAATAATTTCTGTGTTACAATGGAATCATATTTTTAAAAAACTAACGAAATATGAATTTTTATATAAATTTTTATATATCAAGAACAATTTTGAAGGAAAAGATGTATGATAAATAGGAAATGTTGTTGTGATATGAAGTCCCAATGGATGAAATGCATCACAAAAAACATTCTTTTATATATATATATATATATATATATGTAAGCAAATATATGGATATAGATCCGACAGTATGAAGAAAAATATACAGAAAAAACAAACAAAAATCCTAATATGCAATTATGCTGTTTTAATGTTAATATAATATCAACGTCAGACGTTTCGGTCTAGTAGATCATCTTCAGGACATATTCATAAAACATAATTAACATTAGACTATATTTAATTCAACATGAAAAGACGATGGACATAAGAGTAAGACTAATCAAAACAGATAACTGAAAATTTTTCAAGATCAGAGTTCCATTTCAATATGATCATGTCAGCATCACGTGGGCGATGTTTGAAAATGTATTCCTAAAATGAAAGAAAGAATTTTATTTTTGAATGAAAAATGAAAAAATTTTATTTTAATCTAAAACTTATATGTCCGTCGCTGACGTGATCATATTGAAATTTCTTGTTGAATTAAATATAGACCCTTATAATGTTATGTTTATGTTTTATTTTGAATATGTCCTGAAGATGATTAATAGACAACAAACGTGACATGATATTATATTAACATTAAAACAGCATAATTGCATATTAGGATTTTTGTTTGTTTTTTCCGTATATTTTTCTTCATATATATATATATATATATAAAAGAGTGGGCACTGAGGTCAACACCGAGTGGCGACAGTCTGTTTCATGTTTGAATGTTGTCTTCAGGCTCTCTATTTTATCAAATGACTAACAAAGTACTTCTGTTGAGTTTTTTACTGTATATTACTTGTGTGTAGACAAGAGATTTCTTTTGGGAACATAGGGTGTGAAGAAATTGTTCAAATGATTGTTCCAGCTGATTCCAGCCAATCTATTACCCTGCTTCGATGGAGTAGACATCTGATGCAAATGGATGACATCCACCTTCCAAAGTAAATCCTTTACTCGCAACTCTAGGAAGCAAATCAGAAAAGATGAGGTCAAAAGAATAGATTCAAGGGCATTCTAAAACAAAACAGGAAGAAATGTAACATTGACATCAACAGATAGGAATCCTGTTCAATGGACAGGAATCTCTGGAGATCCATTGTCAGGGATGTGACAACAATCTTCAAATCTATACGATCAGCCAAACTAGAGAAAGAAGGAAGATATCGAAAAGAAAGACACCAACAACTAAGGCCTAATCCATCATTTGGAACAACCTTTCCTTAATGTCAAAGAAAAAAATCAGTCTTATTAGCTTTCTTGTGAAGATTTGCGTGAGGCAGATAATAATAGACAAAGCAGATTTGCGTGAGGCAGAGAACAATGACAAAATGTAAATCAAAAATTGTTTGTACAATAAGTAACAAGAGGTGCAATAAAGTAAACAAAAGTTAAAGGGGGGGTTGCAAATATGGCATGTATCTGCAGAATTACTTTTCTTCTCAACAAAGAATGTCCTGTTAACAAACATTGAGACAACGTCTTATGGTTGTTCAAGTTCTGTTTCTTGACACCTGGAGACAGCTCTAAACTGATGTTGGACCCTCAAATTTTGGCAGGAAAAGAGTCTGAGAACAAGTCGAAGGAACCCCTAAATTTATGGGTGTGCAATTGGTCAGTCATTGACCAATGGGAACCCAGATTTTTAACAACTGAAGGGTGTAGGAGTGCCTCTATTTTTAAAAGGTAGTGGGTTTGAAGTCTCTTTTCCATATATCAATAAATGGAATGGAAATGTCTGAGTCTACAAACCCAACTGACTGAAGCAAACAGAACAAGACAATCATCTTCGACCTCAAAGGAAAGCTACAATCGATAACCATTTTCAAGGATTTTGGTTCTGCTATTATAAACAATTTTATTTGAGAATTAAAAATATGTCTATGTTTTAGCAACTTCCTGGAGCACAACAATGAGCCAAACATTTTCCAACCACCTTTGGCAATAAATTGAATATAAGTTTCCTTGAGTTCTGGGGTGGAAACATTTATTGAGAAAAGAAAATCAGGACCTGATGAGTGATGTTGCAAAGGATACAAAATTGGTTTTTGATGAATTGAAAGTTACAAGCCAGTTATTTCTTCCACTGAACTGTTAGAAGTTGAGAGGACAGATCTGCTGCAACACTCTAACTATCTTAATTTTTAGAAGTGTGTCTATAAACAGTTGTATACGAAGGTGGAATGAAAATTTCATAGACAGACTATGAAGGAGTGATGCTAGAGCTATGAAATCTTGCATGCATTAATTTCAACTCTTCTTATTAATAACTGCATTGTTTCTTTCCAGCTAAAAAGACATCTGATTGTTCAAAGAAGACTGTTCATCCTGTTGGTCAAAAAAGCCATCAACAGCAGATATGGCATCATCATCACTGCGATAGTGGTTCCTGGCCAAGTGTCTTTTCATGTTGGGGAACAGATGATAGTCAAATCAGGGGAATATGGAGAGTGATCAACCAGTTCCAAACTACAGTCACACCCAACAGCTATTGAAACCAAAGACTTGTGTGTTGGAGTGTTTTCCTGATAAAATAAGAATCTTTTTTGTCAGTTTTCCTGGGTTTTTAGTTGTTGTGACCAAGTAAATGGTTAAGTACACCAGAAGAGTATTACACAACTAGTGAGAGTGTATCAAATGAACTAGTGCTTAATCTATTCACAGATCACTGTTCACTGTCCCCTGAACCTTCTCACCTACTAAACTTATAGTAGGCAAAAGAGTCTAACATAGACTCTTTAGAGGGAGGACACCACAACATCAGTCTTGATTGCCTTCTGTAACTCTCTCAGTAAGTTGGCATAGTACTCATAATTGATAGTGTGGTCATTTTAAAGATAGTCAATATGCACAATGCCTTTTGCATCCCAAAAAATCAGAGGCCATTACCATCTCTGCATGTGAAACAATTTTGGCTTTCTTTGGATCTGGTTAGGTGGGGTGTTCCACTGCATGGATTGTCTCTTTGTTGCTGGCTTAAAGTGATGAACCCAACACTCATCCTGGGTTAGGAAATGTTCAAGCAAACCAGCTGGATCTGTCTCAAACAATGTCAAATTTCCCTATAATATGATCAGCCTGTGTACATTTGATCAGGTGTCAGAAGATGTAGCACCTACTGAGCAGAAAACTTTGTCATGCCAAGTTCATTGTGCAGAATATTCTCAACACTCTTATGGGATATGCTAATAAAATTGGCGATTTGTTTTATGGTCAATCATCTGTCATCCATCACCATGGGGGGGGGTGAACACAATCAATGTTTACTTCAGTAGTGACAGTGGCAGGATGTCCAGACCTTGGGTCATCTTCAACCCTTCCCCTCCTAAATTCAGCTGCCCACTTTTTCACTGTTGATAAAACTGGGTTGCCATCCCCTAATGTAGCAACAATGTCAGCATGAATGTCCTTGGGAACTAAACCTTTTTTCTGCAGATAGTTGATAACACCATGATGCCAAATTCTGTCCATTTTCAAGAGAAGTCACAAATTGTTATGCTTGAAGTCTTCTTTGAAGTTTTCTCAACACTCTTATGGGATATGTCAGATGTGAGTTTTCCTGGAAAAAAAAATAATGAAGTTATTAATAGAAATTGAAATTAATACATGCAAGTTTTCACAGCTCCAGCATCACACCTCCATAATGAGCCCATTAATTTTTCAGCCCAACCTTGTATATGGAGGTACTAGGCAAGAAGGAATATTTCCAGTTTCCATTTCCCCATTCAATGCATTATTATATCTTTGATGTAGTAACACCTTAATACACAGACCAAACAGTATCCTTGTTTTTCTTATTATTTTTTACTAATGTTTACCCAATACAAAAGCCACTCAAGGTAGAGGGTTACTGTATGGTGTTTTATGAGCATAAGAAAAGTCAAGAAGTGAAGTTCTTGAGGCTATGCAGGAAAGATAATGGCTGACTCTAGACTTGTAGAGGTCAAGATTTAATTAGTGAATAATATTTCAGAGTTCAATTGGAGACATTAAAAGTATAGTTACAGTATGGAAGCAAAATTTAGAAGCGACAAGAAACCCAATCTTAAACAAGAAACAAATGACAAACCTCTACTCCTGTTCAAAAGACTCGAGAGGAATGCGGACCTGATGAGAGGTGAACATGTCTATTCATATTGGAAGAAAAATAAAATTTCAGAGTATAGGTGAGGCGAATGAAGAAAACAGTAACCAGCGAGTAAATTCAAGCTCTCCCAACTGGTATTTCAAACTTGAGTCGTTCCTTCCTGAGTTCTGTCTCCAAATCACACTAACTGCCCGTTCTAGCCGTCAACCGTGAACGTCCCTCGAAGAACTCGCCGACTTGGAAAAAAGTAGTTGTTTTTATAGTTGTTCATGTACCCATAATCCCTTGCGTCTTACTGTGATCCCATAATTCATTGCGTCCATGTCCCATAATGCATTGCGTCCATGTCCCATAATGCATTGCATCGTTATTGGATAAAAATGCGATGCCAGTCCCCCCTCATTCTTTTATGTTATCTGGCCGAGGATGGATTACGTCAGAGCGGTAAGTGCTTTTTTTTCTCTCCCTCATTTCAACTGCAGTAGCTTTACATGCTAAGCAAATACGGGCTCTTTTTTGGCGGGGACAAGGCAAGTCGCGACCAGTTGTGCTCGTCCCAGGTTCTGTCTCATGTCCGCCACACTCCCCTGATCTCCGGATCACACAGATGACAGTGAGGATACGGTCTTTTGTTCCGGGTGCTCCTCCGAAGGGGGATTGGTTGAACTTCTTCATCAGAGGAGCGATCTATTGGCAAACTACCGCTATCGGAGTGATTGGTTGTTGAATCCAACTCTATGTATATTGGCTGTTCACTATCCTCCGTGTCTTCTTCGTCAGTTGTGGGATTCGAGCCCAAAAAAGGGCGCAGGTCTCTAACATGACGAGGCGTTCCATCGACCCGCACTGACTGCTGACTCACCACCTCGGTCACACGTCCGGTTCCAAATTTGGTCGTGCATTTACCACGTGGAGTCTTAACCCAGACAATGTCCCCTTCCTTGTATTCCCCTTCGGTTATTTGTGATTCAGGCGGGGTGTCGCGTCGATGCCTCTCACCCGGACATGGTATGTGTGCAGTACATCAGCCGGTGCCGTGGAAGGTGAAAGGTTGTCCTTAGGGGTGACGTTATGCCAGTAAACCGCTTCCAAGACTGAACAATTTTTCCTGGCCGCTATGGTTTTGACGCTTCTGTGGTTGCGTTCCACAATGCCATTTCCAGACGGCACGTAAGCGCACCGGAACCTCAAATGCACGCCCCAGCTGTTTACAAATTCCCTAAATTGTCTGCAAGTGAACGTGGTGTCATTGTCAGTCAGTATTTCGGTCGGCGGGCCTCGTTCGTAGAAGACTGTCTCTAGCTGACGAAT
Source organism: Acanthosepion pharaonis (assembly GCA_903632075.3). Lineage (NCBI taxonomy): Eukaryota > Metazoa > Mollusca > Cephalopoda > Sepiida > Sepiidae > Acanthosepion > Acanthosepion pharaonis. The sequence continues at coordinate 509,907 of CAHIKZ030001202.1, forward strand.
GACACCAGCAGAGTCTTGCCGTCTCAGTGGCCGCCATACTGCAAAACGGGAGGACCACAGTCAATGAGCGTAAGAAAATGGCTACCATTGCAATGGGTTACGTCCATTGCTAACCTGCTCCAGTTTTTTCTCACACTCAAATTTCCTTTCTTCCAATGCACTGGTGCTGGATCGATCGATTGGCAGGCTTCACAGGTTCTAACGACAGATTTTACCAGTTCCTTAGACACCGTTGGATCTACAGTCCTAGCAAAAGTACATTGTTCTTTTTTAACACCTGGGTGCCCACTCTGCTGGTGGATGTGGGTCACCTGACGTTTGCTCAACTGGCTCGTTGCAGTGACACAACTCACTTGCACCGGTTCTCCTCCTTTCTTGTGCATCTCCAACCAGCGTTGCGGCACTCTGGTGAGGCTGTCAGCGCGGTTCTGACAAGATTTCACCAACGTCACAGTCATAGTCAGTGCGTACTCCTCCACCAAAGCTCGCAGTGTCTCTAAGCGCCGCCTCATCAGCATTTCACCCGCTGCCTTCGTGTTCACGCGCGTCCTTCCTGTCAGGGTGTCAGACACCCACCGATGCACACATGCTGAATCGGTGACCACATGCATAACTGGTGCCTGCCACTGCAGGGCAAGATTCACGCCCTTGATCACCGCATCAAGCTCAGCAAGATTAATGTGTTTGGCATCATTGGTTGGACGCAACCAGCAAGCATCTTCCACGACGCTCCCATTCACCTCTAGTGCTACTCCCGTGGCCACGGAGCTTGCATCCACCCAAACTGTCATTTCATTGCCGTTCACACCAGTCTCCGCCGACAGGATCTGATTCCCGCACTCTGGCCACTGTTTCCTCCAGCATACGTCCAAGAGGGGCATCCTTTATCTCGTCGTCCCATCCTTTGGTTAGTGTGCTTGCATAACGCTTAATAAATGCAGTTGCCACCCTAAGCCAACCGCACACAGGAAATGACCCACAAGTTTCCCGCACAAGGAAAATACGCTTCGGCGGGTCACCTTTTGAGCAATTTCTGGAACTTGACCTCCCCGCTTCCATCGAAGGAGTTGCTTTCTTCCCAGACTTGCAGACCCAGGACCTTAGTTCCGTCTCTCAATCGCTCCGGATCTTTACAGACTAGCCCGTAATCTGCAAAGTGCTGTCTTACACGCGCTGCAGAAACTAGGCCTTCATTTATGAAGATATCGTCGACGTATGCCGACGTGGCACTCTTAATGTCCTGATCCTGGGACGTTATCATGTCGATCACTGACTTCATGACAAGAGGTGCCACATTCAGGCCAAAACCCAAACGCGTAAGGCAAAAACGCTTGCCCTTAATGACCACTGTTTGAAACGGCCATAGCGATTTGTCAATGTGAATCTGTAGGTACGCATTTCTCAAATCCAACAGCGATACGTCAGCTCCTTGTCGTCGCCATTCTCGTAATTTCTGCGCACACACCTCTGCGTCAGCCGTGAATGCGTCTACAAAGCCGTTCAACTCCCGATAGTCAAGTACCGGTCGGACCTTCTGTTTGTGTTCTTGTACGACCGCCATTAAGGGAATTAATCCCTTGGGTGGGCCAAGCTCTTTCTCAGGATATGGCAGTAGCCATCCGTCTCGCTGCCACCGTGCTAGTTCTTCATCGTATGCATCCCAGACGTGGCCAGGTACTGTGTACTCCTGTACTTTATTAACCAACTTGCTAGGTGAATAACCACTCGCCCACTTCCACAATGCAGTCCACGTTTTTGTGCTCGGGTTAAACGTCACTCTAAAGTCAGGCTTGTTGATAACAATGGCGGCACATGTGTTCAGGTTTCCGAAACGAGCTTCGCCTGATTCGGTCAAGTAAACACCTCCGAGCACTTTGATTGCATCAATCCCGAGAAGAAGATCGAATCCTAGCAACTGCCCTTCCACGACCAGAACCTCAACAGTCACGGGCTGAATATGCTCGACGCCCAACTTAATTTTACCGTATCCACGGCACTTCAGGGTCTTCCGTCGGCAGTCAACACTCCCACCTCTTCCTGCTTCCAGCAGCGACACACAGTCTTGCTCACCAGAGTCTGTGAGCATCCCGAATCCACTAGAGCTGTGCACTCTACTCCATCTACAAATACTTGTACGGTGGGTAGCTTCCGGGTTTTTACTTGTTCGGGGAGAAGGCTGGCGCTGACGCCTTCTCCCCTTGGGCGTTTCCCTGGCATTCTGAGGAAATGTGTCCGATGCCGTTGCATCGAAAACACCGCTTGTCGCGACCAGACCTCTGCGTTCTGTTTGACCTCTCCTGACGTCCTTGTGTACAATTCTTCGCCATATGGTTGGGTCCAGAGCACTTGTAGCAGGTAATCGTTCTGCTAACAGGTTTGGCAGGGGGAACCTCAGCTTCTGAGTGCGTTGGCTCTACGGATGTGGCGGCCAATACCTGGCACCCTTCGTCATCCGTCATAATAGCCCTTGCTCGGGTCAGAATCTGTTCTAGATTCATGTCGTCCATCCTGGAAGAAGCTTTGAGAAGCTGCCTAACATGATGTGGCAGTCCTGACACAAATGCACATGCCATCCACCGATCAGGTAGCGGTTCTCCTACTAGCCGCGCCAAACGATGCATTTCAGCCAGGAATTCATCCACAGTTTCCCCTGGGCGAAGACGCCGTCCCATAAATTGGTCGAACGCATTAAATTTGTCAGTCGCGTATGCAGTCATAAAGGGCCCGTTTAATTTGTTCCGCGTCTGCCCTCTGCTCTCCACTGAGTTGTCTATATACAGCGAGGGCACCGCCTCGAAGTCGTAAAGGCAAGATGCGCTCGATCTTGTCCATGGCACAAAGTTCGCAGACCAATTCCACATTTTCTATCCATTCAACAATGGGCATATCCGTTGGGGCGCCGCTGAATTCTGGAATCAAACGGACGTCAAAGACTTTGCCTTCCATTTTGAAGAATCAATATGCCGAAATAGCTTGAGGCGAATGAAGAAAACAGTAACCAGCGAGTAAATTCAAGCTCTCCCAACTGGTATTTCAAACTTGAGTCGTTCCTTCCTGAGTTCTGTCTCCAAATCACACTAACTGCCCGTTCTAGCCGTCAACCGTGAACGTCCCTCGAAGAACTCGCCGACTTGGAAAAAAAGTAGTTGTTTTTATAGTTGTTCATGTACCCATAATCCCTTGCGTCTTACTGTGATCCCATAATTCATTGCGTCCATGTCCCATAATGCATTGCGTCCATGTCCCATAATGCATTGCATCGTTATTGGATAAAAATGCGATGCCAGTCCCCCTCATTCTTTTTATGTTATCTGGCCGAGGATGGATTACGTCAGAGCGGTAAGTGCTTTTTTTCTCTCCCTCATTTCAACTGCAGTAGCTTTACATGCTAAGCAAATACGGGCTCTTTTTGGCGGGGACAAGGCAAGTCGCGACCAGTTGTGCTCGTCCCAGGTTCTGTCTCATGTCCGCCACAATAGGCTATGATGTTAGAAGTATAGAGTTGAAGTCAACTTTAGAAGGAACCAGAAACCAATCCCAAGTAGGAAAATGTAAATAAATAGTAACTAAAATTGTGGATGTGGTATAGTTAGTTATGGAACTGATGGTATGATATTATTTATTTAGTTTTAACTTAGTATAAGTTCAAATATCCTCTATCAAAATAAAATTGAGAAGAAAATTAACTGCTTCAGAATACCAGGTACTGAAAGTTGGATGTGTGGGTGGTGTAATGGATAATGGCTCAGAAATGTTAATCAAAGAGCTGAGTTCCAATTCCGGTTGGGTTCATTATATTCACTTACATGTAAATACTCTTGGGAAAGGTATGAATCAATCTCTTTATCCCGCTCCAAGCCATGGAATTAATTAGTAAAACTTGTATCACAAAAGCATTATCTGTCACCAAAAAATTCTTACAATTTAAAAATATTTTTTGCAAAGGGTTGATAAGCCATAAAAAACAAATCAATCAAATTGCACGCACACACGCACACACACACACACACACATATATATATATATTATGTACTAATCATTTTCTCCCCTTTATATATATATATATATATATATATATATATATATAATTATTTATTTTAAAAAAATATGATTCCAACATGCTACATGTGTTGGAATCATATTTTTAAATAAATAATTATATTTATGCTCTACTTTTGTATTGAGCACTATTTGTTAAAAATAATAACAAAAATACTAAAGAACTTTGGATTATTTACCTAACGAGTTCTTTCCTATTTTCTATATATTTTTTCACATATATATATATATATATATATATATATATATATATATAAAGGCTGAAACACTAATATTCCATGGATATAATTTGTTACATTTTGAATTGTAATCACGAACAAATTCATCAGACCTACAAATTCAGTTTTGGAATTTGTAGGTCTGATGAATTCGTTCGTGATTACCATTCCAATGTAATAAATTATAACCATGAAATATTAGTGTTTGAAACCTTTATATTATATTCTTGCTCTGTCTTGTACATAGAGCTCTACCTGGACTTTATCCTCTTTAAATATATATATATATATATATATATATATATATATATATATATATATATATAGGAGAAAATGATATATAGATTTTTATATACCAGTACAATGTTAGGAAAATTAATGACAAAGTGAAAAAAAATTAATTTTAAAAGTCAAAAATTCTGTATTCCTTCTCCTTAAACATCACTTAATATATATGTTGGTAGGTGGAAGGGAAAAGAAAAGATGATTATTTGAGTTGAGGTGTAGGGATTACCCTCACCTTGTCTGCTAAGATGCCTCCTCAGTGTCACTGTATTCAGAAAACATAAAAGTAGTTTTTGTCCATATTATAAATGATAATACCAAAAGTTCTTATTATGAAAGACAATGTCAAATCTTCATATTATAAGCTGTAATGTCTAAAGTCCATAATACAAAATGCAATGGCAAACGTCCATATGAAATGCAATGGCAAATGTCTACATTGCCCTTACTTAATACACATTATTCAAACTCTATAAACTTTAAGGTGACACTATATACATGTGTTCATAATGTATCAAGCTATTTTGAATATCTTGAGAACCCGTTATGTAGACTTGATGCAACCTGGCAACCAATCAGAGAGGATTTTACTGTATATGCATGACCAGATACTCTCCCTTAGAGTTAATCAGTCCATAGTGAGACTGTGTGATCTTTGTATTCACAATAATCAAGCAAGTAAATATTTCACATTTCTGGCATAACATCACACACATCCGTCAATCCCACATGCTGCAGTTCAAATCTGTGTCCCTATGATGTCTGTTAGTTGTCTGTATGTTGACTGATATAAATAAAAATGCCAACTAGATTCTCAAACGCACACACATATATACACAATATCAACCAAATCTCTCAGAGCGCAACTAGAATTGTGATACACAAACACAGATGAATTATACACATAAATGTTGACTAGCAGGATAGATATTAGTGGGGTCTGCTTAACCAACCAAAAACAAAAACCACAAAAATAAAAAATCCCAGAATTTTCTTTTCTCCATATTTCATTTTCTGATGAAGCTTAAATAAAAGCAAAACAAAAAATTTATAAATGTTCCTCATTTGTTCCTTATTTTATAATTTTGTCAGATTCTAATCCATATTTGAGCTATATTTGATACCAATTTATATATATATATAAATGTGATGTCATTTGTTTACATTTACATACACATTGAGTAGATATGAATGTATGAGAGAAAATCATGGAGAATTGTGTTTAAAAAGCAGTAAAATCGACTTTGCTCACCGAACGCTCCTCTGTGGCCCAGTTGGTTAAGGCACGTCTGGCTATGTGACAGTTTCGTATAGGATACAGGTTCGATTTCTGTCGGAGGACGCTTATTTTCTATGAAAATTTCTCGGACATTCAGGCCGGTAAATGTTGTTAATACTGTTTATTATAAACAGAGCATTTACTTAAATATTTGTATCTATAAAAAGAATGTGTATATTTATATATATATATATATATATATATATATATATATATATATATATACAGACAAAATTTGATTAAATACAACTAGAATAAGTTTGTGATACTCAAGGGGTGAGGTACCCTGAAGAGGACTAAACTCACATTTTCTTCAGTAGACTATTTATCAATAATTTCAAATAGCTGGATACTTTTCAGACATTTTCTGTTTATACATTATTGTTGTTGTTATATGAAGGTATATAGAAATTATCCGCGCTTTCTCCATAACATATCTTTAGACAAGAGTGCGTATATGTTGTAGAGTAGTTTCACAGTGGAGGCTTGTATTTCACCAAGTCGGTCCTGAAAAGTTCGACGTACAAAACGTTAGGAACTTGAAATAATAGTTAATGACGCAGCAATTTAGTTGTGGTTGTTGATACTTTAATGTCCGACATCGACTGACTCACCAACTCACCGAGCCCCCTGGCGACTGCTACTACTACTACTTATTATAAGTGGGAGACTCTATTAACAATAGAATAGGTGTGTTTCTAGTATAACAGTATAATTTTTGGCTTTCCCTCATATATATATATATATATGTGTGTGTGTGTGTGTGTATATTATATGGTAAAAATATACTCTTAAGATATGTTATATTAATGAGTAAAAGTGCTCAATATCAGGATAGAGTGTATGTAAATATAAAAGTAGACATTAAGGTCAATGCTGATAGCTCTCAGTCTTGACCGCGGTATCCACTTTTTTATATATATATATATATATATATATATATATATACAGAGAGAGAGAGTTTAGCTTATCTGGCACAAAGCTATAATTTTAAGATTCACAAGATCAAATAAACTAAAGAAGTAATGATCTAATAGACTAACTGATTTTTGCAGTACCTCTGCACTTTCTTGTATATCTTCAGCTTTTATAGATTGTGTGATGAGGTTCCATGATGTTCTTGTGTTTAGCCGAGGATATCATGCATAACCCTTCTTACAGTCTTGGGGTCCACATTAAACTCAGCAGCTATCTTATATATGGATGTTTTGGGGTCCTTTGCAGTCTGAAGTCCTAAAGTTCTCAAGGGTGTTGACTGTATCTCTAACTTTCTTGATATTGCAGAATGTGTGGTGCACAAGGACATACCATCTATATTGGTGATGCCTTTAGTATTGATTTGTGAATAAAGTACATCTGACACTCTTTGTAATATGTTCTCTGATATCATTCTTCACAATATTCCTGGAAAAATAGATGTGTATTAATAATTGACAATATACTTTTTGTATGTTGACACAGAAATTGGAATGAGTTTGACTTTAACTTTCACTTGTTGCTTGCCATCCTCATGTGTTGCTTTCACTTTCACTATATAGGTTTTTGCTTTCACTTTTCTACAAATCTCCTTGGGAAAGTTATGAAGTTATCCCTTCTACTCCAACTATAGATAAAATAGCAGGGTAGAGTGAACTTTCTAGCCTTAGGTGGCAACTAGTCTAACAGAAAGACAACTCTAACTGTGAAATTGTAGAGAATCCAACAGGAAACTACTTCACTATCCTTACCAAGAAGTCACAGTATTTCACAGTTAATAAAGAAATTTGTGAGCAATCATGATTGGCCACGTCTTGCGCGGACATGGTGTTTACAAAAGTGTCTTTTTTGTTCCGCATTTGGTTTCACAGCATTTGCTTTAGTTTGTTTTGGGGAAATTTTGGTTTAATATTTCACTGCAAGTTTTGTTTCCCCACTCTGAGTCATCAGCCAGTTCATTTCTTGACAAAGGCCTTTCCCAAATCCTTCCATGTCAACCATGACTGTGCTATTCTTGACCATGTCTTACCATCAAACCTATTTCATCAGTGCAGAGTAAAATCGACATTTAACAACTAGTCGATTGTCTAGTGGAAGCATGCAATCTCTTTGGGTTTACAATCAGCGTCAAGAAAACTGAAGTGATGGACAAGGGACAAACTCACCACCAAAACTTGGTGGTGAATCTCTGAAAGCAGTAGATAATTTTGTTTACTTGGGATCCACCATAACATCATCCATATCTATGGAAGAAGAATTGACAAGCAGAATAGGAAAGACCACACATGTATTCAAGAAACTTATGAAAAAATCAAAGGGAAAGTGATAAACTTAGGCTAAAAACCAAGACTCTAATTTACCAAACATGCATTCTCTCAACACTCCTTTACGAGAGTTAAATGGAGACTTTATATGTTGGTCAGGAACAGAGGTTAAATAGTTTTCACATAAGATGTTTAAGAAATATTTTAGAAATTAAATGGCAAGATGGGTTCCTGGATAGAGAATTGCTCAAAAGAGCTGGCATTCACTCACTATATCCCATCCCACAGTCTTGGCATCTCAGGTGGCTTGAGTACATTAAGTGGATAGATGACTCCAGAATTCCCAAACAGATACCGTATAAGGAACTGTCCGAGGACATGCGTAATGTTGGACAACCCAAGCTTCACTTCAAGGACCAGTGATGAAATTTTCTATCTATCTTGCGAACTAGGATGTGGTTACTCAAGATTGATTTTGTTGGAGAGCTGATGTTTTTATGGAAGCAAAGAGCTATGTAGAGAATAGAGACCAGCATGCTGTAGAGGCTATACAAAGACGCAAATGCCTCACAGTGGATGACTCCACAGTATTCTACGACTGTGGTCATTGTCAAAAACCGTACTGATCATGCAGTGGTTATTTTAGCCATGAACAGCATTGTGTTTTAAATTAACTTATTTTCCTCTGTCAACTGTTGCCATTGATGAAAAAGGATATATCCACTATGTAAACAATGACAGACTATCATCACTGTCGTGTCCGTATATTGTTTAATATGTTTGTGATTTACATCTTTGATAATGGCTTAAGTAAGCCGAAAGCTTAGATTATATTAAAAAATATGGATCAATATTGTGAATTTCTTTCTTCGTTTAATGATAATGTTATCAAACTTATCAGAAGTTACGAACAAATTTTACATAAAATAAATAGACAACACTTGTCTATATTATTTAATGAAACGTGTATAAATATATATATATATATTTCATCTCATTATATTCTATCTGATTTTTTTATAACTATTGCAGAATTGCTATCATATACAAAGGAGTACTGAAATGTTCTTGACCCAACCCACTTCACAAAATCAATATCCTAATGTTTGGTCATTGAAATACTAATTTTGGAGACTGGGTTAGACTGAGAACTTTTCAGCCCCATTTGTATATTCTTAGCATCTTTCACTTTTGTTAATGCATTCTTCTTGTAGTGAGTAAAAGCTGCCGAGTGTTCTACTGAGTCAAATGCTTTTTTATAGTCAATTAAAGCCAAACAAAATGGTTTGATATATTCTTTTTTTTCTCAATCACTTGGTCTAATGTTTGTAGATGGTCTGTATTGAATAACCACTTTTAAAACCTGTCTGTACCTGTTGCTAATTTTCATCTACAGTGTTTGTTTTGTTTGTCTGTAATCACTTTTGAGAACAATTTGTATATGTTCGATAATAATCTGAGTGTGCAATAGTTGCCAATGTTCTTATCTCCTTTATTTATGAAATAGAATTATTATTCCTCAACTGCAGTTTTGAATTACTTTTCTTTTCTGTATGCACTCTGCTAAATCTTTGTGGAATTGTTCTTCTGTATTTTTCACATGGTCTGTTACTATACCATCTTGGTCTGCTGTTTTTATGTCTTTCACATTTTGAAGCACAAACATTATTTCTCCTGTTGTTACCTCCTGGACATCACTAATATCTGCTGAAATGACTGTTCATACTATTGTAGGATAACCCCACTTGTCTGCCAAAGAACTTCTGCTAACTTATACTTCATGGCAATGCAAAAAGCAGTTTATGATAAATGGGTGCAGAGTCTCTCTTGCTTTTAGCCAAAGGGTGCATTATAGTTAGAAAGTTTCTCATTTTTCTTCTGGCGTGGGACAGGGCTTTTAGCCTCCAACAAATCTTATATTGAATACAACACAAAAAGTACACAGCATATGAATGCCCTAAGCAGTCACAGCCCTAGGGGTGATGGCACCTCAGGCAAGCTGAACTTCAGTGCCTCTACATGTGTTTTAAAAATGTTAACAAGGAGAAAAACTTTTTTTTTAACCGACTAAAATTTATTGAAACAAAACAAGTTCAGTTGGCCATTGATGGCAATTCCAGAACAACGTAACTATAAACAATTTTTTTGCTATCCTCTGTCAGCCGCAATGATGGAGAAAGCATTACCTCGAACCATCGACAGTGAGAGACGCTGTAAAAGCCACTCTGTTTCGCGAGGCTCGTCCCTTAATCGAGACGCAATCGCGCCAATCCTCTGAAGGAACGACATCGAACGAGGGCCAATAACTCCAGAAGTCTTCACTGCCACACGAGTAAAAAAAAATCTATCAGCAAGAGAAGAATATTTAACTATTTTTTTCATCTCTGCGTCCCGGGCGACGGATCCTGGCTCAACCGCGGACCTGATCAAATTACCGGCCGAAAATGTATCCGCACAGGTCGCATCCCCAAAAAACTGAAAAAAGGAGAAAAACTGAAAATGTAGAATAACAAATTTATTATAATATACAATTCAATACAATCTAAAGAAAACATACATTATCTTACCTAAATCTTATTTTTATTGCATTAGATCTGCAAATATTTTTGTGACGCTTTCTATACCTATCTTCTTTACAAGATTATTTTCTATTGACAAAATAGGCAAAGAAATTAATCCGTCTTGTGTCATGGGCAACTACAAGTATCGTTTTATAAGCTTTAATTTTGGAAGAACCCAAACACAGGACATGGCGGCATGATGGCTCACTCGGCCATGATGGTGCCCTGGGTGAGTGCCCGAGTTACCAATAACCTGAGCCAGCCTTGGCCCTAAGTTTACTTGACTACACATAGGAATATTTAATAATTCTATAAAACCAACAAAGAACCTTTCTTAAAATGTAAGTTTCTCACAGGCTTTCATAGAAACTTAACACATATGTACATACAAAAAAGACTTCTTTATACACACATACCTTCATTCAACCCATTTATATTAATTATCTAGAGGACCGTGGGGTGATGAGTATGTATTGTAGAAGAACACACGTGAGTTATAATGAGAAAGTTGGACTTTAATTAAGTCCAAAGAAGGCAAAGAAACAAACAAGACCGATAAATATATGTAAACAAATATATGTATTAACAACAAGTACAAGTTACAAGCACATGGGCAGTTACATTGAGTGCGTGTGGTGAATATTATGTGTGTGTGTGTGTTGTGGTGAGTGTTCGTACGTACGTGTATTGTTCTTAACGTGTTCCCAGCATTTGGGAAACGCTGTATCTATGAGAGCTCACATCTGCGAGGTGGTATAAGGCTGAAAGCCTGAGGAAAAAAGAGATCGAGGCAAAAGGTCAGCCAGTATTTATAGCCTGGGGAGAGAGACCTATTTTCTATTTAGTTTGCTAAGGTAATAAAATATTTTGTTCTTAAATGTATGTAATTGTTTTTGATGTCATAATTTCACATAATTTTTTATATTGTTTACTCTATCACTAATATTGCAATAATGTGGGTACATGGCTGTTTACTTTCTGATCATGAGACCAGGGTTCAAATCTCAACATGGTTGAATTCCCAGGAGATGATGTCTTGATGCTTTTAGCCTGGGGAGGTGATACCAGTGTGTGGCACTGTTGTAAATGTTTGAATGTTGCTTAGTGATTTGCCTTAAATTTAAGAGCTTTAGCTAAGAAAAAGATAATACATGTAACAGATTCTTCCAAAACTTCCTTCTCCTTTATCTGGGGCAGTGGTGGAAATGTTCTTGGGTTAACTTTTCTGGTCCTTTCATGTGTCTTTGTGGTAAAGTTATTTCATTATCTGTTCCAAATGTAGCAGTAATTATTTCTTGTGACCAGAATGTGGAAACAAATGCTTACGTGGTTAAGACACAAATTAACAATTAAGTTTATGTGTGAAAATTGCTCACACATATCTTCTGACTGAAAAATAAATTAAGAAAGTATTTCAGCCAATGAAAACTTTCCTTGTCTAAAACAAACAATCCCTTCCTCTGAACCTCTGGATACCAATAGGAGATTTTGTCTCACCGAGAGATCTTCTTCAACTAGGTCAAATCTGCTTTCTCTCCAAATTTCACCCCACCCTTTGAATTCTACTTCTCCTCCTAATTCGGTATCACTTGAATTTGTAATGAATAACACTTACCTTTATTCTATTTTCAGTGAACTCTTTTAACAAAATGTTTTATCACTCGGACTTTGAAACTTTTCATAAACATACTTTTTAGTGAATTCGTACTATTGTTCTCATTATAATTAATATAAATGTTGTTATAGACACAACGTTTCAGCCAAGTACTCTCTGATCATCATCAGGTTTACAATGTTTACTTGACATGGGAAATCTGTTGATTATTGTGTTATTTTGTTGCTACAATGTCAATTATTGTACATTCTTCATGAACCAGCATTTCACAACACATTTATAATATCTACAATAATAATAATAATCTGTTATGATAATAACACATTTTATAATAACGAAATCTGTTATGATAATAAAACTGACATTTATAATAATGATAATCATAATAATATCTGTTATTATCATAACATCTGTGAGGACAATAAAATTGGTATCTATAATAATAATAATATATACCAGATGTCCCAAAAATCACCAAGGGGTCTGAAAGTTTAGTAACCTTTTTGTTTATTAACAGTTTTTAGTTTTCTTTTAGATATTTTATAAAGAAGGCTTTTGAAATTAATTATGTAAAAATATACGACTGAAAAACGAACACAAATAGTGAAATCTTCCTATCAATGGCAAGGTTCAATAAGTCAAACTCAACAAGCATTTTGTCACCATTATGGTCTGGTTCTCTAAGTTTTGAGAGTAATGGTTCAGAATGTGACCTTTCACAAAGGAACAAAGGAGTGTCTAAGCAAGTAAGAGAGATTATCAAAGAAGATTTGAGAACATTAACTTGAAAGTAGTCTTAATAGGTTTGGATTTCTCAGACGTCACTCAAAGTTTGAAATGCGTCAACTGTTAGTGCCATTTCCATACAACAATCCAGGTTCTCAGGTAAATTTCTCCCGGTTGCAGCATAAACTGGCCAACACATTCTATAGATCTGACAAGCTCTGAGTTCTTTCTATACAGCTATTCCAAAGAAAAGATTTTTGTCAACAAGCCTCAGATTTATAGAGGACTAGCAGTAGAGCCCGGCGTTGCCCGGGGATGTAACAGTAAGATCAAGTATCGACCATCATAAAAACTGAAAAATAAAATTGACAAAGATTATTGTTTATGGTTGACGGACACGCATGTCTTAATTAGTTTTATTTTTTTTTTTTTTTTACGAATTGATCAAACCCAAACTCAAATAAAAACATTGCTTTCAATCGTTATGAGTCTACCGATTGAATAGAATTTTATTACAAACAATTGTCTTGTAAATAGAATTTTTAAAGCATTCTGAATATAAAAATAAAGAAAAAAATGTGCAAGAAACACTACCTGCCAAAAAAAAAGTGAAGTTTTGTTGAAATCGGTTGAAAAATGTAGGAAATCCGATCCCATATATAAACGAACACACACACACACACACACACAACCAACCAACCTGGGTTTTATAATAAGTATAACTCGATAACTCGATATTAATAAGTATAACTTGATATGAGTTGTCTCCCTTTCATTAATGCCTCTTAATCGGGTTTTCAAATTGATTACGTGCAAAAACAACTGTGTTTTTCCAATTTTGGGCGCTGTCAGAACCACCGCAAGGTAATTTTACGTAGTCCTGTGAAGTTTTGTTGAAATCGATTGAAAAATGTAGGAAATCTGATCCAATATATAAACGCACACACACACACACACACACACACACAATCTGCGTTTTATAATAAGTAAGATGATAGAAGCATACAAAATTTGAGTTTCTACCATAGACGTTTATTCTATGGTGACTATAGTGGAACAAAGTTCTCTGTGTCTCTTCAGTATGTCCGTTATCTTTTTGGTTCAGAAGTTAGGGGAGGTAAGTATAAGTATCATATTCATGGTCAAGCTCAAGTCAATCTTGTGCAGAGAATCAAAAGAAAGTTTCTACTTTATTATTGGAAGGTTAAAAATGATTATAGGATGTCTGTTTTCTTTTTTTTTTAGTCCAGAAGTTAGGGTAAGTCAGTACATGCATCGTTACTATGGTCATGGTTAAGTCACCCTTGTGTTGAGTTGGAACAACCGGAGAATAAGCTTAACCTACTTCATAGTTTCAGATTGCATGTGAGTGTCATGCATCAAAAAGTGGGAAGAGAGATCAGTCTTCAGTGAACTGGAGAGACTATCATTCCCAGTGGGAATGTAATTATTGCATTGTGTTACATCTTGGAGCAAAGAGGAGAAAGAGAGTGATGCAAGAAATGTTTGCCCTTTTATAGGCTTCAACAACGCCACCTAAGAACACTAAGTTTGGTAATCAGATTTCTGCTTCCTTTACTCTTAGCATCATGGGAAAATATATTTCTTTTTCTTTTATTATTCATTATTATCATTTTATTTATTGGTTTTATTTCATTTTTCCACAGACTCTCCAACAAGGGAAGGACAACATTCAGACAGACATCAGACCCTAGAGCCTGAAAACACTGAGGGCTAAGATAGAAAATGTCTTAGAGAGGGGCACGTTTGTGTGAAGCTGAAAATAAATATCACTTATTTCTAATATCTACTCTAGATAATACTATAGTATTTTGAATTAAAGTCAAAAAAATAAAAGAGTTAGTAAATTTTAAATTCCTTGGTGATTTTTGGGACATCCAGTATAATTTCACAGTCATTTGTATTTACATTTCCATTTATCAATTATTTTCTGCCTATAAATTGCCTATAAATTCTATAAATTCAAAGTCTTCTTTTTTAATGCTTTGTCTTCAGTTCTGAAGTACTTAAGTTGAAAGACTTCCAGTTCTATTGTTCCATGTGAAAGGGGAGAAATTCTTGAAATCGATTCCGTCTCTTTAAAAATGTAATCCAGGAATATGTCGTCTTTTTTTCTTTATTTTTGTTTAACAGATTTACTTTTCAACTGAACATGCAAAAGTCAATAATTTAAGCAATGAATTTCACAAGTAAAATGGGTTATTGTCTGTGTGTGCTTAATGTGTAAGAGTATTTAGACTATATATATATATATATATATATATATATATATATATATATTGTGTGTGTATTTAAGCAACATTTTTTAACTGAGGCATGTTTCATTAAATAATATAGACAAGTTTTGTCTATTTATTTTAAGAAAATTCCTTTTATATCATCTGCTAAGCTTAATAATATTATCATTGAAAGAAGAAAGGAAATCACAATATTGATACATGTTTTTTAATCCTATAAGCTTTCGGCTTACATAAATCAAACATGACAATTACATTACAATATATTAAAGATGTTAGAATTATTCAAATGTAGAGTCAAGCATCATGAAAGCGAGTTTGTGGTATGATCAACATAAATATTATTTAATCCATTGAAGATACAATCTCCCAGAGGGCACTTGAATATGTAAATTATGTTTGCTTTTTGCAAGTCACTAACGGGGGTTGGGGGTGGGAGGAAGAATCATTGTGAATAATTAAGTTGGATATACTAGATTTAGTATAGTATATAATTAACTTAATGTTTTTGCTAGGATCTGTTGTTGCCATATTAGTATTTACTAATTTTTTTAGTATATTTTCATCTTGTTTATAATTAGTATGCATTTGATTACGATATAGGAGATTAATATGTTTGGGATTAGTTGAAGAAGTATTATGTTCTATTTGCTTAGTACTGAGGCTTCTAAGAAAGCATCTTATTTATTCATCAACTATATAGTTTGGAAAGCTATTATTAATAAGCGTTTGTAAGAGGTGGATTCATGTCTTTCCTAAGGGTATTTACACCTAAGTGAATATAATGAATCCAAAGGGGATTGGAACTTGGCTCTCTGATTAACAATTCTGAGCCATTATCTATCACACCACCCGCACATTCAAATTTGCAGCAACTGATAGTCCCAAGTGGTCACCCATCTAGTTATTGACCAGGCTTGACGTTGCTTAATTTCAGTGATTGTACAGGAACTGGTATTTCAACATGATATGTCCATAAGCTGATTACACCACCTGCACATCCAAGCTTACAGCACTTGATATTCCCAAGCGGTCACCCATCTAGATACTGATCAGGCTCAACATTGCTTAACTTACCAATGAGGGTATCTCTATACCAGCGACCATCTATAAAATGTTTTCATAAAAACAACATAGAGCAAAAGCAAATACACAACTGGGCGAATTTTCATGAATTTTTTTCCATAAAATAAAAACAGAATTAAGAAACAAACAGTTGGTTTAGAAATATATGTCTTTTATTAACATGAACCCAAGTGTTGACATTTCTAGAACCTGCTATTTACCCATAGCTAGTGGGAGAAGAAGAGAATTCATATCTTTCCCAAGAGTATTAGCACGTAAGTGAATGTAATGAATTCGACTAGAATTCTAACTCGGCTTTCCGATTCCTCAATCCGAGCCGCTATCTATTATTCCTCCGTGCCTGCTCATCTGTCAAGTAAGAGCTTAATTCACTTCTCTTTTCTATATATAAACATATTTGCTAATGTTTGTCTGATTCGCTGCATGAACAAATCATTGTCTACTTCAATTTTGTAGATATATAGATGAAGTGCTTTTGTCGGAGTTATCTCCTCCTTAATTCCCTAATTGTTCAATAGGTGTCGCTCTCCCTACACTATAAATACTGAGCGACTTCTTGCCTCGTTCTCTTTTTCACTTTGCATTTCAGCGGACACATTTAAAAATGTAATCTCTCGTAGAAATCCGCGTTTTGACCACTTGTGGGAAAACGCCATGAAACACACATACACGTACGTACAAACATTCACCAAAATACAAACTCTTTACGTTCACACACAAACACAAATGTTAATGTTTTTGTCACTTGTAAATTTGTTGTTTAATACATATATTTGTTGACATATATATATATATATATATACTGATCTATCCACTACCCTTCTCCTCATCCTTTCTTCTATCACTCCTATCTGATCTTGCTCCAAATTTTCTGTAACCCCTTGGGTCCTTGTGGCTTCTCGCCTTGCTTGGGGTCAAACGCTAAATATATATATATATATATATATATATATATATATATAGGTCTTGTTTGTTTTTCTTTACATCTTCAGTTGGACTCAACTTGAGTCCGGCATTTTCTTATAGTTGGACTTTCTTTTAGCAGAAATAAACAGCACGTATTCCTAATTCAACAACACTCAAACCCACACGGTCCTCTACACTTTCCCTCAAAATATATGCACATTTTTGTCTCTTTTCGCCTATCAACAAAGCGTTACCATATCACAGATAAAATAATGTTTATGTTGATATGGTAAGGTAAATTTATTTCCATTAATCATTGCGGTATAACAAAAAAAGTTTTTGTCAAAGTTACATGTGATGTTCATAACTTTGAATTTTGTTATGATTTAGCTGTACTACAAGTAACATTCGTATTTTCATCTCTGTCAAAGTAACTTTTAATGGAATGTCTTCAGATATTTGCATTTGAAACAAACTGTTCATTGCAGTCAGAGACGATTTTGCTGGATGTTTAATTTGTATTTTATATTTCTTTACCTTGTTTAATAATCTTACTTAAAACGTCGTTTGTGCTGAAAAATACGACAAACAAGCTTGTCTCGCTAGCACAATTACGACTGAGTAGTGAGTTTGATCTTCACTGTGTGCCCCATATTTTCGGCCTTGTGCCACATCTAAGCTACGCTTGAAAAATTGCTACATTAAGTAACTAGATGTCATTTTTTTAATCAGTTATTATTTCCCTACATATATCTATTCTATTCATAGTAATTTAACTGTTTAATTCTACGTGCGGTTGGTGTAATAAACAGATATCGGTGCGGAAAGTGAAATGGGCCAGCCGAGTTCGAATATCAGATTAGTCTATTGACTCACTTTTTTTTTTTAATCAGTTCACCCCAAACAAGGCAATAAAGCAACTAAAATACAAGGGTTTACTGGGTGTGAAAGAATATGAGAAAAAAAAAAACATCATTAAGGAGAGAGAACAATAAATGAACGGGAATTAAGAAGACAGACAATAACAATTGATAATGCATTTAAACTTTTGAAGATCAAAATTGATTGGAAAACAAGAAAACCGGAAGAGAGTTCCACAGGCGAGAAATGCGAGGGAAGAAACTGTTAGCATGTGACTTACAGTTACATCTAGCCAATTCAACTGTAAAATGATAAGACCTATCTGCTAATCTAGTACTGGGCTTAAATTCGTAAATTCTAGAACAATTATCATGAAAATATTCATAGAAAAGGCACAGGGAAGCTACATTACGGTGATGGGAAAGTAACTGAAGCCGAAATGCCAGGTCAGGACTGATAACATTTCAGATTCTTCTTTGGATTCTGGAATCTCTAAATACATAGCAGAAGCCTCAGACCAGATGTAGCAGTTATATTTAATGCATACACGGATGGTAGACTTATAAATATGTAAGATAGATACTGGAGAGAAAAATTGTCTAGCACGACACAGTGAACTAACTTTCCTAGCAGCAGACCTAGCAATTGATTCAATATAATCTTTCTACTTCATGTTAGCGGAAAACGTTAGCCAGGTAAGGAATAATTTGTCACGCTCTTCGAGGTTGGGATCAGCCATACTGAGGAAATGTAAAAAAAAAAAAAAAAAAGGTCCTTGTGAAACTATTAAAAGAGAACAGTTTCGTTTTGGTGGTTTTAAAAATTAACAAGCCACTTCTTGCCCCAGTTAACAACAAATTGTAGGCAATTTTTGAGATCAGCTGCCAATTTGACTTTCTGGAACCATTAAGAAAAGATTAAATAATTTCGTAGAAATGCCCTTGGGAAATCACGAATCCGTCTCTTCCACCAAAGCTATTGGCTAAACATCAGAGTAACCTGATCTGTATAATCTAGAGTGGGAACCAGTCTAACAAAAAGAAAACGCTGAATTTCAAACCGTGGAGAAAACAATGTGAAACCACTTCATTATCTTTCCCAAGAATACACAGCAATTCACGGATAATTAAAAAAAAAACTGTAGAAAGTTATGATCGCCTACATCCCAAAGTGACATGATGTTGATGCCTTTGAAAAAGCAATGAATCGATCTCCGTCCCCCAGCTATGGATTAAATACCAGGGTAGATTTGACTCTATTAAAGAAAACTCAATTCCAAACCGTGGGTGAGGTAACGGGAAACTATTCCACAACTTCTTCCAAAAGTTGTATGGGAATTCATATATAAAAAATGTAAAAGCAACCCAGGAAAATATGTGGAAAGCCATGAGCGTACACGTTCTGAAAGGACACGACTTTTGAAATAAATAATTAAATAAATAAACTCTTCAAGTTGCAGTATTTTGGGTGAAATTATCATGCATTGTTTTTTTTGTTTTTTTTAATTAAAGAAGAGAATTAATCGTGGGTATTGTTCATGCTGCGGTCTTTCAATAACGTTCCTTAAGTTTCAATATTTCTCACCATTTTTATTCTTAAGTGTAAATGGGAAGCGTTAGAACTATTAACATAACACACATTTTTAGTTAATTGATCATTACAAATTAACGTTAAATCTAATGTATAATTAATCAGAGGATACATGAAAAATCCTGTACGATTTGATATATGAGTTGATCTTCTGACAGCGAAACACCAAAAGACGATTAGTGTTATTAACGATTCCATTTTTAGTAACTTCCGCATACTTTGTGTCTATATACATGATTAGTGGATTTGATTAGATGTAATAAACAATTCAGATTGTGTCTTCTTAGTAATTTCGTCTTTATTAAATTTAACCTTGCATATATCATGTTGTAGAGAAAATAAATAACGAAAAAATTTCTTACAGGATGTGTTAAATATAATAATTAAATTAATAGAATCAATAAAAAAGTTTTGTTACTTACCTGATTGATGTTACCTTCAGCATCTCGACTCCAGAGTTTCATAGATGGACCCTCCGGACATGCGTCTTCGCGTATCTGCATACATGCGTCGTTTTTCTTTTTTTCTTTCAGTTGTATATATATATATATATATGAAGAAATATACTTTTAAGGTGTGTGTTGCAGCGTTAAGCAGGTGCCTGTTAACCCCGCAAGCAGAAAAATAATGTAGGGTAATACGATAGAAGCAAGGACAACAAAGGCGAGGATGTAAAAGTTTAAGCCAAATTTTCTGGCAAAAGTATGTACAGATAATTGTTTGCTGGAGTTCGGTCGTGAAGTTAGAGAGTGTCAGTTGAAGGAGCGTTGTTAGGTTCAAGGCGACAGCTCGGAGGTAGGCAGATGGAACAGCGATGTTCGAGGTCCAGTCGATCCCCGGATGTCTGCCCTTTTGTAAAGAGCGCGTCGGCGCTTAAGAAGAGAGAGGATCGACGCGGACGGCGCTGGTGTAGTCTGTTCGTCCTAGGTATGACAGTCGTGCAAGATCGCAGCTTGGTAGTTCTAATAAAAGGACATTCGTAATAACGTGGCTAGATTAGTCCTGAAAAGGACTAGTGCATATCATCTAACCGAGTGTAGTCCTGAAAAGGACTAGTGCATACCAAGTAACCGAGTGTAGCCCTGAATAGGACTAGTACATATCATGCAGCCGGCTGCTGCTGCTGCTACTGAAGTTGGATCGGCCCGCTGCTGCTGCTACTGAAGTTGGGTCAGCCCGCTGCTGCTGCTACTAAAGTTGGGTCGGCCCGCTGCTGCTGAAGATGGGTTGGCCCGCTGCTGCTGCTGCTGAAGTTGGGTCGGCCCGCTGCTGCTGCTGAAGTTGGGTCGACCCGCTACTGCTGCTGAAGTTGGGTCGGCCCGCTTTTCAGTTTAAGGTTCCATGTAATAAATTATTTCATCACAGCCCTTTTGAAAGGACTGCGGATCATCAGACTTTACTTCCAAACAAAAAATGAAAAGAAAATTTACACATTTTTGACGGGCCGTATTAAACATATGTAAATTAACGAAGGGAGGAAGTGAGGGGGGGGAGAGAAGACATGAGTGAGTTAAACCGTTTAAATGCGTCAATATCTGCTAACTTTCCTTCTCTCTCTCCTTCGCCTACTACTCCTGGCTCCTTTGGCCCTGTTCAACGCTCGGCATTCTGTCCCTACTGGCTGCCTGCACGTCGTCCATAATCTTTCCCGTACACTACGTTAGTAATTATTACGGGAGGTTACTAATATCGGACTCGACCGGCAGACACGCAACGCCTGCACCGGACTTTTGACATGCCCGAACAACGCCAGCTCCTCTTTCCTCCCCAACACGTCAAGTTGGCATCCCGGCCACGACCAACATCAACTGCAACAACCAACAGCGATCATCCCGGCAACGACCAACATCAACTTCAACTAGAGCGATCACCTGCAACGACCAGCAGCGACCACCTGCATGACCAGCAGCGATCATCTGTAACGTGGCAACGACCAACATCAACTTCAACTACAGCGATCATCTCTGCAGCGACCACCTGCATGACCAACAGTGATCACCTGTAACGACCAACCTCGGCCATCAATGCCTGCACCGGAACATCTGCATCTCTACCGTTCCGACCACCTTTATTTTTTCTCGAATAAATTAGCATATATCATATATATCCTCGTTCTGTCGTCTATGTTGTTTCACCTTGTTAGATTTAACGTCTTCGAAAATGTTAGCGGGCCTCTTTGTGACCTCATCATCCTTTTGTGATACGGGGGCGCTCGGGGGTCCGCTACATATATATATATTCTAGATTTCTTTAAAGGTATTTTTTTTCTTCGTCAGCAACATGGTTTTTGGAAAATTATTGTTAATACATGTTTGATTTATTCTTCATATGTCCGTGTCCTTTCAGGACGTGGGCGATGATGACCCTCCAAAATTTTCCTGTCCTTTGTAACGCTTAATAAATTTTGTACTTTCATTATTTCTACAAAATCCTGTTTCGGCATCCATTTATTTACGCTCATCAAGTGTCATGCGCTGTTTTCCTCTTCCCCTCTTTCCGTGTATCAGATTTTCCAAGCCTTTCCTCTTTCCTCATTATGTGTACTAGAAATCTCAACTTTCTCTTCCTGATGTTAAATATAAGTTTTCCTTTTTTGTTTCCATTTTTTTCTAAAACCTCGTCGTTGCTCACATATTCGTTTCATAGTATCCTCAGCATCGTTTTTTGGTTTTTCTGTCTCTTAATACTCTGCTTAGCTTTTGGAATGCATCTTTGGCCAACCCAATGCGAACTTGGATTTCGATGTTGTATTTTCCGTCCTCTATTAAAACACTTCCCAAATGTTTAAATTATTGTACTTGTTTGATTTTAGTATCTCCGATTTGTAATTTACATTTTCGGCACATCCTTTTGCTAACAACGATGCATTCTGTCTTCTTACAGATGATGTTTAATCCTTTCTTCTCGATCCCTTCATTACCTTCTGTAGGAGGTTTTGTACTTTTTTTCCCGTATCTGCTATCGACAGTTTGCCATCTGCACATCTGATGCCGCCAATAATGAATCCCTGTAGGGCATCTAATTCGCTCGGAATTGACACGGTTTATAGGCAGAATAACTTTGGTGAGAATATACATCCTTGTCTTACACTCCTTTTTATTTTTGTATATCTGCTGAACTCATTTTGTAATCGTATGCCGGTGGTTTGCTGCCAGTATAGGTTCTTCATTACTTAATATACCTTTCCAAGTATGTAGAGGTTACTGAGCAGTTCCAACAGATCTTTTTGGCGTACTTTTGCATAATCTATAAAATATAGGTGCACGTCTTTCATTTCTCTTTCTTATAACATTCTCAGCTTAAATACCACGTTCTTTGTTCCAGTGTATTTGCCGAACCCGCACTGTTCCTGTCCTATCTCTTGTCTGATTCTTTTGCGCGCTCTATTCATCAGAATTCGGATGATGATCTTAGTTATATGGCTCATTCGGTTGGTTGTTGAGTTCAATTTCATTTGCACCTGATTTCTTAGGCCGTGCAAATAGGAGTGAAAATAGATCTAGGTAGGACTTCCAGTATATAGCCACTGTTGTAGATTTCTTTAATTATTTCTGTAATCTTGTCTATGTCGAATTATCTAAGACTGCCAGCATCACTATTACAATTCCGTCTGGCCCTGCCGCTTTGTTTCTATTCAGTTTGGCCAGTGCAGCTTTCAATTCGGTTTTTAATATTTCAGGTCCGTCGATATAATGCCGGTTGTTCTCTTTCATTTTGGAAGAGTTCGATATATTCGTTCCATCTCTGAAGTATTTTTCATTCTTTAATATCAGCGTTCCCTCCTTGGATTTTATGCATCCTGTTGAACATGTCTTTTGTCCTGCTAGTTCTTTTATTTTTTATGCTTTATTTGTGATACACATTTTTTTATTTCTAAACATTTTTCGTTGAGCCATTCCTCTTTAGCCTGCTTATCTTTGTTCCTTATTTCTTTGTGTAGTGCCCTATATTCTGTTCCATATCTTGGCATCCATTGTTTTCTGTTTCCTTCTTATCTTGTAGAGAATCTCATTCGTCATCCATTCATTTTTTCTTCTACGTCTATTTTCCATTGGGATGATTCCGTTTGCTGATGTTAGTAAACCTTCTCTTGGTGTATCTCACTCCCAGTTCCCATTTTCCTTTTGTCCCTCGTATCTACTTTACACACTGTCCATATATTTCTTCTTCCGATTCGTGTCGTTAAAGAGTCTATCGTATTGCAATTTGGGGGCTGCCGTTGACCTCTTCAATGTCTGTAGTGTTATTCTAAGTTTACATATAACTGCGGGGGTGATCGGTACAGCAGTCGGCATTTCAATAGGTTTTATAGTATACAACTGCATTCATGAATCTCTTGTTGATAGTTATCTGGTCAATTTTGTTTTTCGTTTCTTCTCCTGGGCTACTCCATGTCCATATTCGTTTTGAGTGTTCTTGAAACAAGGTTTAGTCTACTATTTGGTTATTCACCATTGGACTCATTTCTCTCCGCGTTCGTTACGGATTCCTCGTTCGAATTTACCAACTATTTCACCATCCCTTTCATTGCCACCTTGGCATTCAAGTCTCCCATGATAATTATAATTTCTTACCTTGAGCCTTGGCATTGTCTTGTCTAGAGCAGAATTTTTCGATTTCTTCTTTTATGCTGTAGGTGCATACACAACTATGATGGATATGTTGAAAGGCTTTCCTTTCTGTTTAACGACAAGAATTCT
Source organism: Acanthosepion pharaonis (assembly GCA_903632075.3). NCBI lineage: Eukaryota > Metazoa > Mollusca > Cephalopoda > Sepiida > Sepiidae > Acanthosepion > Acanthosepion pharaonis. Next base: position 534,291 of record CAHIKZ030001202.1, read on the forward strand.
ATCAGATAACTAACAGTATCCCCGAACGTACTTCTTCATATCTTAGCCTAGTATCAATCCTACTCCTCTTTCATTTTTTTCCACCTGCATATATAATCATGTGTTTGCCAGTCTCAAAATCTCCATCATCTGGCCACCTCGTTTCCCGTACGCCTAAAATGCTGACATTTGACCTGTTCATTTACTGCTTTATGTTTTATAACTGGCCACATAGGTTTAATGTTCTAACATTCCATGTCATGAGAATTATTTTTTGTTGTGTTACTTAATTCTCTATATTGTTGTTGATGAAGAAATAAGATCAGCTTTTAAAAAAATTAGAAAAAGAAATATAAACACCCAATTGATATAAGCAAAAATAAAGACTCCATTAAAATATTTTATTGCAACCAGATGCATCGTAATTATAAACAAGACGAAAAGGCTATTAACATTACAACCTGCCGGCGGATGTTCTAGTAGATGCTAATAATGATTAAAAATTCGTGTCTACTTAATTATAAAAGCAAATGTCCATAAAGAGAATAAAGTCTATTAATACATAGCTACAGGAGGAAAGGAAAGGCTGGATTCATGCTTTACCCAAAAGCACTTGTGCGAAACTGAGTACAGAAAACTAGGCTGGAATTTGAACCCGGCTTGCCTAGTACTCGTTAGGCTACCCACATCTCCTCTAACATCGAGTGAATATTTGAATGACATAGATAAATTTCTGAATCCTTATCCAACACCACCTGGGGCTCACCTGGTATGGATTGGTTTTGCGAATTTTATTTCATTCCTATTAAGTGAGTGATTGGATGAGTATATTATATCGGAATTTTTAATCGATCATGTTGTCATCCTCACAAGCGTCCTAGATATGATGACACTAACTTGAACAAAATATTTGTCAACCCCAAGATTACTCGCCACGCTCGATTTACTCGGAAACACCAACTGGACAAAAATTGAAATCAGTTTATAGAAGTTCTATCTTTAAATCAATTTCAAAGGTAACCGTGATGGTTTTCATAAACAGGGTTACTGAAAAACAAATTTATCACCCGGAATACTATAAGAAATTAGGTAATCTCTCCTTGCTCCTACTGCTATTGGAAGATTCTATTATTTACTTTTAATGGTATAATCCAGTCTTCACGCCAAATGAGATTTGACGCGTAATTACGACCGCTAAGTGCCGCCAAAGATATCCGAGGAGACAAACGTCTTTAGTTGCCTCTGGGGAACGGCACCCAATGCACCAGTTTCGAAGGAGAAGGCCCGCTTCTCAAGAGAAGATATATGTTTGAACCATCCAATTGGCCTCCGGGGCAAACAACCTTTGACTGAATGACAAACAAATGTAACAAACTGTTTCTAACAGAAATGTATTAGAATTGACACAATTGTTTGACTATAGCCGCTAAAAGCAACACTCTCATTTCACGTTTTGATGTATATGTTATTGTATACAGAATATCTTTAAACTATTCAGTTGTCGCTTTCTTGTCATCTGTCCGACTTTATGTGGAAGTCGTTAAAAATCCCATATTTTGTTAAAAAAAACCGTGTGTATATTTATATATACGAAAGCAAATATATTGATATGATGTCAAGGAAAATTTTTAAAAATCGATCCATACAGATTGAATAGAAAGGTATTGAGGAAGGATATTTCTTTAGCTGCCGTACTTTTATATGTGAAAGAATTTATGAACTGCCATTTCAGTTGAGTAAAAATAAAATTCAAATAAAGATTTGTCGGAATTGAAAACGTCATAAAACTTAGATTTTTGTCGAAGAGAATACACCTGGTTTCAAATTAATTAGCCATATTGTTTTTGGAAAGTTACCGCCAAATTTAAGGCGGGAAATTATCCATAAGCTAAGCAATAATTACCGTGCTTGAGATCAAATTATTCAAAAATTATAATGTGGCTATAAATACCCTAGCAAAGAATAACATACTTTTTCTGAGCATACATTTAAAGAGTGGAAATTGAGTCGAAAAGATCTTGGAAAAAATGTTTTCTGTAGACTCTTGTGCCTCTTTCTTTGAAGAGGAAGAGAACATCAGTGACTGCAACAGAAACAAATCTGACCTGTTCAAAAAAAACTATAGAATACAAAGATAAATTTTATTATGTCGAAATACACTGACATAAAGGTAGGATCCATTCTGCACCATCAAACTATTAAGTAGCTTTAAAGGTGCTTGATAGAACAATGCTTTCCCTGTAAAAGATAAATCTAGATGCTAAATATAATGATATATTTTGTCAGCAAGAATCTGAAGGGATTACTGAGAGAATCAAGGTGTCCCCTAAGGATTTTTTCTAAATTTATTTGGATCTCACATTAATCAGTTTTCAAACCGGAAGAGTAGGCTATCACCAAGATCAGAGCAAAGTATTTAATTGTTCTTTACGGACGGCGGGGAACTACTCGTTTAATGAAGTAACATATCCTGGAGACAATTTAATCAACAACTTATTATATTAATAATTATATTAAAATTTAGGACAAATAATTTTGTCCTACGAGGATATATCAAAAAACTTTTCTCATGATTAAATAAAAAACAAGCAAAAAACAAAAGATCAAAATCAATTTTATTTTATTTTATTTTTTTGTTTTGTTTTGTTTTACTTTTGTGAAAAGAAACGATGCGTTCATCTGTTATTGTTATAAGACACTGCTGTTCGGGTTCAATGCCTGTCCTTTCATTTTGAATTAAATATTGCAATATCACATTAAACAATATGTAAATGATGAATGTATTAAAGTGATGAAAAGTAGTTTCTATATGGACTATTTGATTGTCACGGACGACAATACTGATAGATTAAAATACGTCTATAAAACTGCCGTAGACAGATTACAAAACGGGAAATATGTCTACCCGGATTTTAGGTGGAAAAATAAAATCCGAGTGTCATGTCCACTAATTACAATGCAAAATTATAAACAACGCGAAGAAATGATCTTCGCAGAAAAGGAAGAAGAACGAGTTAAATATGACAATAACATTTATACAGTAGATACAGGTATTTAGAATTCAATTGTCTTTGTTGTGGCCACGTAAACACCAATAGTTCCAGTGTCCAAAGTGAATTGTTGCAAGTGAGTCTGCAAAGTTCGAAGATATATGTAAGTCAATGTGTGTGTGTGTGTGTGAAGCACACGTCAACGAAATATGTGTATGACTGCTGATTTATTGTGTGCGATAGCAGTGATTTCAAAACGCAGTTAACGAAAAGAAGGGAATCTAGAACTTATTTCATCTCGGCTTTGTATGTAGAAAGATCATCGCTGACTGACGCGTTATCATGGTAACGTGTGTCGCGGCTGGGTCTTCTTTACTGACCGTTCCTCTTCGCATATCTGTTCTGACAAGTCGTTTTTGTCGCTAACTGACAACCGCTTTCGGCTCAATAATCCTATCCGTATTTTTCGCGGGAACGTACCCAGTAACCAAGAACTGATTTATTTCCAGGTCACTTGGAGTTCAACCGCGTGGACGTCGTAGAGAGCACATCATGTGATTTGTCACATCCAATCAGGTTCCAGAAACCACTTATTTAATTTTGGAGTCGTACAGAATTCTACAAGTTTTTCGTATCTACTGAATTTAGTGAGATTTATTTGAAGGCGTCTCTCACTAGCTTGTGCTTCACTTATTGTACTGTACTGTACTGTACTGATGCGGCATTCACCCTGGGCGGATTGAGCCGGCTTCTTCCTGTTATGAGAAGAAGATTCTTGGGATAAATTACAGAAGTAGGGTACCCAGGCCTACTCGGATAACGTTCTTGCTTGCCGCGGATTCCTACAGACGCAGAGACAGGAACGACCAGAAGCCGCCGGTTACCGATGCAGACGCTCCTTGGATTTTCACCAGAGCCCTTGTTAGCCGGCGTGTGTGTCAGACCTGTCCTCCTTGGGTGGCCCTACCAGGAACGAAGTTCCGGGCGACATATCTCTGACACTACCGTTTACCCCCCCCCCACCGACTGTGAGGTAAGAGTTGGACTTTGGGGGCTTACATTTAGCGTGATTTAACCGTAAGCTTCACTTATTGGCCATAAAATATAGGAGTTTATAGCCTATATAACTTTTCTCTAAGGTCTTGTAATTGTAACTCTAAGGAACTAAGAAAATTAATGATGGAGGACAATTCTTTGGTTCAACATGACTCTGATTATGAAAGAGTCCTAGGTTATAAATACAAAGATCGGTTAAATATTGCAGCTAGTTCCATTGACATGGGAACTAATACAAAAAGAAGTATGCTAGGATTTTTTATCCAATATCTATTTATGACCCCATCACACTCAAGTCAAAGTTCATTTTAAGCTGCTTGTGGAAACTCAAATTGAACTGGGTGTTCATAGCGGAAGAACTGTCAAAGTTGAATAGTGTTGCTTCAACAGAGCGCATCCTCATCTTAAGTTGTTTGTATTTTGTGATGCTTCCTCTCAAGCGTATGAATTTGTGATTAATGGTGTGCAAAATGGCCATTCACAAATTATATTTGCGAAAACAAAGGTTGTCTTCATAAAGTCCAAATCCTTGCTTACATTGGAATTGTTGGCAGTTTACATTGATTATAAAGCTTTGAATTTTGTCGCTAAGAGTTTTTTTCGGACAATTTGATATCGAACATTTTTATATTTATGAAAGCCCAGTTGGTATTGTCCGGATTATTGCAATAAAAAAAAAATATATTTATATTTGCGGGAAACAGAGTTAAAGATATGAACAATATGAAAACTGAAATTGAGACAAAATTGAATATTACAATTAACTAGCGATATGTACATAAGACGGAAAATCCTGCTGACCTATTATCAGGATGGATAACTCTGGCAACATTTATGAAAATATTTGGATTTTGGCTTTGGTATAATTTAATTCACTGGTTCAGTTTTTACAACACCTTACACGCAAATATAAATTATATTTGTAAGCGTTCTTTTTACCTATTGTGCATGCACTATTTTTGTACGTTAAGCTCATTGAATTTAACACAGTTGAGTTGCTTCTCTTCTTCAAGTGTGACCGTCTTTGACTTTGTGGAATTAACACCCAAAGAAAATCTTTATATATGAAGTACAAGTAATCACTGACAAATTCTATAGAATTTATTTACTTTCATCTCTTCATAATGCATCACAAACATACCCACATCAGTTTTTCTTACTAAAAGTTTCATAGTGATTGTCTGGATTCATTTTCTCATCAATTAAGATTACATTGGATTTAGTTGATTATTTTCAGAGTAAAAGATTTTAGTGACAGTTTTTAGACTCTATCAAGGTGATGAGAATATTTTGTTCAGGTATTAGAATAAGCACTCTTCTTATTAATTTATTTTTGTGTTTTTTGGGCAATACAGTCACCATTTTGTTTTTATTTCAATTTGTAAAATGTTCTGCTCACCTACAGAAGATTTACGGCTATTTTATTCCATAATTTTGTTGCTATTTACAGAAAAAATTTTTACTTTGGTTTTTGCATCAGATGTGAAAGTTGGGAGTATCACTGATGAATTAATCCTATATATTTCAAAGGTGATTCAAGGGAAATTACTTAATTTTTTCAAAAGTTCACTTAATCCGATTCGCTTTTCCTAAGAAACCAAAGTTAACACATCCAATTTATCAATTTAATTTTTTTGACGATAAATATTAGCACTTACCTGACCCAATGCGTCCGGGGTGTGTGGCTTGCCGAACCGCCATTCACGAGAGGTCCAAGGCGCATGCGTGACGTTGAGCCGTTTTATGAACGTCATTCATTTGCATACGACCACCCGCTTTAAAAAGCGATATACAACGCCAGTGAGGGGAAGAGAAAAAATTGGAAGCGGAAGACTGCAGACGTGGCAGTTGGGAGATTATTTTTTTTTTTTTTTTTTTTTTGTAAAGACTGTGCTATTCGTTAGGAAGCTATTTCGGCAAAGATGGGGCGACCCGTTCGACCTGAAAATTATACCCGAATTTGACGGGACCGGAGCTGTTATTGACTGAATCGAGAAGCTGGAATCGGTGTTCGGTCTATCTGGGGGAAGCGGCTTAATCGTGTCATTTCTCTTCGCCTAACTGGGGGAGCTTTCACGGTTTACTGACCAAGGATGAGAAATCGGACGCGGTTTCGAATCAAGAAAGCACTTTACCGCTGATAGTTTCACGGGGTGCGCAAAGTTTGAGGCCTGTGGGTTGCGTCCGGGTGAGACTGTAGATGTGTATCTGGCGGATTTGCGGAAGTTGTCGGTACTTTTCGGAGGAATCCCAGACCTTGAAATGGCATGCGTGCTCGTGCGGGGAGTTTCCTGGCCCCAGGAAGAGGCACCTATGGCCCTCTTCCAGTCTGAATGATATGTCTCTCAAGGAGTTGTTGGCCCGAGCTCGGGCGCTTATGAAGAACGAAGCTGTATTGGAGGAACCAGTCGTTGCTGCAGAACAGCCTGCCCGGATTGCTCAACCGTCTCTGTTGTGAGTTCACCTGTTACATGCTCTAAGTGCAATGGTCCCAATCACTTCGCGAGGGACTGCGTGCGGAGAGGGCAGACTATTCGTGCGCGTTGTTAGAGATTGCCGGATGTCGGCGCTAGTCTATTCCCCAGGCAATAGGTGAATTCGGAGCTACCTATCGTCACTGTCTACGTAGACGACGCACCATGGTCGGCTCTCCTCAACTCAGGGTGATCACATTCCATTCTGAGCACAAAACTATGTCGGTCTTGGTCGAAGCAGAGCGTGGTGGTAACCACATTAACCAGAGCCACGCAGGCCTGCTGCAGAAGCGGCACCGTTAGGATTCGCACAGCAACCGGTAACACTGCCACGATCGATGTGCTGGTTATGCAAAGTGGATTTCGATCTATTGCTTGGTATCGATACCATTAAGGTGCTCAGCGACGTTCTCATCATGCAGTCTGGAGGCGTGAAGTCTGAAGAAACATGACCCGTCTGTGCAGCGCTTCGCATCAACGAAACCGTTTTTAGTGCGAAATTCGACGAGCGGCAGGAAATGTGGGTGGTAGCCTGGAAGTGCTCAACAGGTCGTGCACTTGGGAAACTTGGGAACAGGATCTCTGAATATCCGTTGTCTAGCGAGTTGAGAGAGGAATAAGAGCGTGAGCTGCAGACCTGGATTGCCGTATATTGATGAGGAGATTGGCAGGCCCAAGTTACTGATACCGCTGATGGCCGTACTACAGACCAACAAACATAAGGTGTATCCTGTAATGGACTATTGTGAACTAAACACCTATTCACGGGTGCAGTGGTCGCCTGCGCGGAGAGACTGTGAGAATGGAGACAGCAGAGCGCCAACGTATCCATTCTGGACATAAGGAAAGCGTACCTGTAGGTTCACGTTGAGAGTTCTCTGTGGCCGTATCAGACAGTTATATTCAAAGGAAAGAGATATTGTCTAACCAGGTTGGGGGTTTGGCCTGAATGTGGTGCCTCTGATAATGCGGTCTGTGCTCGAGGCTGTGTTAACGCAGGACGAGACGATAAAGCTGGCGACGTCGGCATATATATATATATATATATATATATATATATATATATATATATATATATATATATATTATAAATTAATTGATTTAAAATGTTTTTCCGCTACATAGTTCTAACCATGTTTCAAAAAATAGAAGCTAAAAGCCCGAATTTAATTTTGCAATTAAATTAAAAGTATTAGTTCCATTTCATATATATATATATATATATATATATATATATATATATATATATATATATAAATGAGGATGTGGCGTCGGTGGAATCCGTGAGGAAGCATCAACCGTGAGGAAGCATGAACTGTATGGACTGACTAGCAAGGATCCAATTGCAGGACAGTGCCAGAGTGCTGGGATTAGAAATCTGCAGGAGGGTGGGGACATGGCGACGAGTAAGTAGTATGGTGAACGGTCCTTTAGCCATGATGCAGAGAGGTATCTCTTTTTCCATGTGTGGCAAACTGGTGGGACACTTTCCCGTGTGTGGATGGCTGCGAGTAGTGACAGGCTTTATCAAATGTCAGGCCACTACCATCATGCAGAACTGGGGCAACAAAATCACTGATGCTCCTCTGGGCCGGATGATAACGGACACGCTTGCCTGGGTGCGCAACTAGATCCTGCCCAGTGGCATGTGGATCCGAATGAGCTGGGTGTGTAGATGGACACGAGTTCACTGATTGTGAGAGTGGCGCTTTACGCCGATGGTGTCATCATTGAAGACACGTTGGTTGCAGCCGATAAAGGACGCCCAACATATCAACGTGGCGGAGCTGGATGCCGTGCTAAGAGGAGTTAACCTCGCGGTCAAGTGGCGAGCCACGGTGTTACACGTGAAAACAGACCCCCCTCCCCCCGCCTGCGTGTGTCAAAGGTTGACCAATGCCCTTACAGGCAAGTCTCAGCTGAACACCAAAGCCGCGAGCAAGATGCTCATAAGGCGGCGACTGCTCACGCTGATCTCACTTGTGAAGGAATACAACCTTTCGGTCGATGTGGCGCTAGTAAGATCCGACCATAACCAGTCTGACTTACTGACTAGAGTTCAACAGAGATGGCTAAACGATATGTAGAAGGAGATCGAACCTATACAGCCGGTGTGTGCTTTTGCCGCGGGTAACCTCAGCTCAACAAATCTGACTGAGGTTCATCGACACAGCGGGCACCCTGAACTTAAGCGGACATTATACTTATCGTATAGGATTGACTTGTCCATGTCGAAAGCGGTAGGGAGTTCTGTAGTTTGGAGTTGTGAGGAGTGTCAGTCTGTAGACCCAGCACTGATGTGATGGTAGAAAGGAGGACTCTGTGTGCGTGAAACGTGGAACCGCCTTGGCATGAACATTACGCACTACAACGATTACCACTTTTTGACACTGTTTGACTGCGGCCCCAAGCATTTTTCGACCTGGCGGCCGTTGATTCGGCAAGACACTATACACATGATCCAGCAGTTGGCATCGGTGTTTTTCGAACGTGCCCACCTCCCAGCCGAGCTAGTAGACGATAACGAAACTGCTTCTGCAGTCAGTAATTCAGATGATTCGTGAATGAATGGGGTGTCCAATTCCAGCCGCGCTTCGCGTACAGACCGTCTGGAAATGGTATCGTGTTATCGGACAGTAAAAACGAATTGCTGCGCGGAAGAGCTGTCCTATCATGGAGGCTGTATATTGGTACAACGTCACACCCAAGGACGACGAATCCGCCTCGTTCGCGCTCGCCAATCTGCTGCATTTTTACCAGATTCGATTGAAAAAAAGTGACCACCAAGGAACGTCGGCCCGGTACAGAGAGGGGAACGCAGTCTGGTTGAAAAATCCACAGCGACGATGCACTTCGAAATTTAAAACAGGTCGCATTAGAGGGATAACCAGTCCACAGTTGGTGGTCGTCGACGGCGCGCCTCGGCACGTGGGAGATGTGTGTCCACGGCTCAGTTCGGGGCTGCCAGTGGACGACGGCGGTGACACATCGTCAGGGAGTAATGAATGGTGAGAACCAGGCTCCAGTGCAGGCAGACCCTATCTGAGAGCGATGGAGATGTGGGAACTATCTTTATCGAGCCCCCTCAATTCCGCGGATTCTGATTCTGATTCAGACCCCAGCACGTCTGAAGATTCGGGAGGAAGAAGTTCTTATCCCACTACTAAGGAGTACTAAGGTGAAACGAGCAGCACCTCCACTACTGTGTGATCATACGATCAGGGGGTAATGTGACAATGGATATTCTCACTTACCTCATTCAAATCGTCCGAGGTGTGTGGCCTGCAGAACCGCCATTTACAAGAGGTCCAAGGCGCATGTGTGACGTTGGGCCTTTTTATGAACGTCATTCATTTGCATACGAGGACGACACTCGCTTTCAATGGCAATATACAAGGACGGCGAGGGACCGAGAAAAAATTGGAAATGGAAGAGAGCAGACGTGGCAATTGGGAGATTTTATTTTTCAAAGACTGTGCTAGTCGATAATAATTTTTGAAATAATTGTTTCGTTAATTTAAAACAAAAAAACAACAACTTTGTTCTGTCATAATTCTCAAAAATATAGTTTCTTAATCGAACTGTGATTAAGTGTAAATACTGTTTTTGTTTTGAATTTAATTAAAGAAGTTTTTGTTCTATCAATTTAAAAAAAACTTTGTTCTGTCAATTTAAGTGATTTAGGACGATTAAAAATTGTATTTTAAGGATAATCGTAAAATAGTCTGGAGCGCTGCAGTTCGGCATTACAATTTATCAAGAAACTTTAATTGAGACCTACTGAATTTAATTTCCTGGGGACCCACTCAAATAACCTCTGTGGGTTCTGGAGACCACATTAAAAACCTATCAGCATCACTATAGATAGATAGATAGATAGATAGATATGAACAGACTGACATATTTAGCTATCTATCTAGATAGATGTGAACAGAATGAGATAGATAATTGATAGATAGATAGATAGATAGATAGATAGAGAGATATAAACAGACTGAGATAAATAGATAGATATAAACAGACTGAGATAGATAGATAGATAGATAGATAGATAGATATAAACAGACTGAGATAGCTAGCTAGCTAGCTAGCTAGCTAGATAGATAGATAGAAGGTTAAGTACAGAATAGATAGAAACAGTAGTAGGTTGTGGACTCATCCAATATCCTCACCTTTTCTAACCTAAAAAAGGTACAGTCCACATCGTACGCCTACGTACTAAAAAACCTCAGCCAATAGAAATGGCGAGAATCGAATCAAGCAATTCCATTGGTCAATCGTTTTCTGAAACAGGAATTGCGCCAAAACGAGTTGAGCCACCCAGTGGATATATAAAGGAAAAGCAGACAGCCCCATTCAGTGGAAGCGGAGCAGCAGAGTAGCTGTAATTACCAACCTTCAAGATGTAACATTTCACCGACTCCCGTCTTAGTCATCGCTGACCAGACGATAAAGAAAATTACCAACTCCATTCAGTCAGTCTAGCTAACTCACCGAGCAATTTTCAAATACTCCACGACGTTTCGAACCATAATTTTGCCGCGCTTTTCAAAGAACATTCACTGACTCACTTCGAACATTCGACGAACGACTCTTGAAACTTTTCACTTAATTTCTTATGTATATTGATTTATAATCATTACAAAAATAAGAAATACGAAAGCGAATACAAATACAAAATACGATTAAGGGTAGACTACTTTGACAAACTCTTTTGCAAAAAACTCTTAATATTATTATTACAATCTTTGATACAAACAAGAAAATAGCAAACATTACGATATAAGAGACATTAACCATTTCAGCATACACATACAATTTACGCACGCAACTCATACAAATATTATTCCAGTTTGTAAATGTTTAATTGTATATAAATGTTGTATTGTTTTGATCTATATATGTCTCGTTTTTTCCTTGTTTGAAATATCACGATTGTTTGTATATTTGTTTGGGACGCGGTCAAACACGCAACCATTAATAACAAATCCTTCTGATACGTTAAACAACCACGACGTCCCCAACAAGGTTAAAAAAAGACAGATAAGAACAACATAAAGATGATATATAGAGAATATAGATTCTGTATCTATGGAAACAAATCCTTTTTCGCACGCTAACTTCAATCTATCAGATATTTTGCTTCCATCCACATACTCAGGAAACTGTCAAACACCCCCACCCACCAACACACATATGCAAACAAAAGATTACATAGGTCTATTACCTACATAAATATTTATTGAAATTTATGATTGTTTAGCTCATTGTCCTGCCTTTAAAATTTCGAACGACTGACCCACTTCTTGTGATTGACTTATGTCACGTTCTGTGGTTTATTTTAAGCAGTTTTCATTTGTACTTGTCATAATCTGTTAGTAACAATTGGCAACCATTTTTTAATCGAATATACTCCAAGCAAGGCAGTAAAGCCACTGAAACGTAAGGGGTTACTCGGTGTAGAAGAGTTAGAAACAGAAACATTGCAAAGGAGTGAGAACAGAGGAGGAGTAATCAGGATGACAGCAGATAGCGATTGACATTATATTTGGATTTTTGAAGATTTTTAGTGATTCTTACAAAAAAGGATGTCAAGATGGCTAAACGTCTTACCTGAAAACTTGGATAAAAGAGACTCAATTAGTTTAGTGTTTTTGTTTTTTGTTTTTTTTTTAGATATTAAACATTTTGTGGAATGGACAATTGTGCTGCTACATCCGGTATATATGGGATGTATCAAAAATACTTTTACAGACTTTTGGGTGGGTTCCTTACACCAGACCAAGGATAAAAGTCCATATAAACATGAGGTGCGCTGCTACCTGGATCGTCTCCGAGAGCCTGTAGAATGTGTTCTTCGTGGACAAACATACGCGCGGATCTTGGTCTTGCTCGATACATAGTTTGTGGTTCCATGGATCCTGTCTCAGCAATGCAACGATAGACAGCAGCAATGGTTGGATGACTCAGCTGCCTTTGGTCTGGAAACGCAATCTGATACAGCCGTGTAGCCTCGCGTCCATTGCCATTCGCGTGGCCGTATGTAAAAATCATATGTGCCTTCTCACGATATAAATATCCTGCCATTGTTAAACGAAACACTTCTCAGTTAACTCTCTACTACATATGTTAAACGTTGAAAACAAACTAGTCATAAGTGTACACAAATGACAAACGTAACCTAGTCTACGTGGCAACACGGTGTCATCTACCGTAAAGTTTCTCTAAAAAGGAAGGATTTGCGGATATATGTTTATATGAACTTTTGTCCTTGCTTTGATATCAGGACACCCCTAGATTTTGTAAAAGTATTTTTGATACATCATTTACATGGATTATGGTCTCATTACATTGAAAGAACGGTTCTTGTACGATCACCAAAATTAAGCAACATCGAACCTGGTCAGTACCTGGATAGGTGACTGCTTGGGAGTACCAGGTGTTGTAAGCTTGGATGTGCAGGCGGTGTATTGGATAATGACTTGGAATTGTTAATCGGAGATTCGAGTTCTAATTCCCATCGGGTTCATTATATTCCCTCAGTTACCTTTGGGAAAGGTATGAATCTACCTCTTCTTACCCCCAACTATGGATTAATTAGTAAAAACTTGTATCACTAAACCATTATTATCTTAGAAAGAAATATTACAATCAAAAAATATTTCGTGGATTTAAATAACCTTCAAAGATTTGATAAGTCAAAGAAAACGACGCAAAGCCTGTTGCTAAAAATTCTGTGTGGCTCCAAGACTCATTCATAAAATTCGCTCAAGAGTGCGTCAAAACAAGAAAGAGATAGGTGCTATAGAATTCAAGGGTCGACAATCTACGGTACGCGTGCCACATGTGGAACGCTAAGCAATTTCCAATGGCACGCAGCCGCAAATGACATCACGAAGTCCGAATCAATAACTATTAAAACGCAAATAAAATATTTAGCTGTTTCAATTTTAATATATACCAAACTATATATATTATATATTACTATATAAAATATATTATAGAACTGGTATATTGACCTTGACTTGTATAAAAATAAGTATGCTGTTGGCACACTGAAGGATTTTAAAACCCTAAGTAGGCACAGTTAGTAAAAGGTGGCCGACTCCTGCAGAATTATCCTTAGATTTGAAAATGGTTACTAGTGTAGCAACTGACAGATTATTATCATCATCATCATCATCATCAGCTACGCGCAAATACCCTTAGGAAAGCTATGAATCTATCTCTTCTTCCCTCAGCTATGGGTTAATTAGTAAAGACTTGCATCACTAAACCATTATCTCCAAAAAAATTTTCCAAGGCTTTAAATAACCTGCAAAAGTGTTGGTAAACCGTAAAAAACGAACAAATCAAACAATCAATAAAATATATTCAGATTTTTATCAGGTGAGAAAGAGGTTTGCATTATACATGAATAAATACAATATAGTTGGAAAAAAAATTTTAAGATGCCATTATATGAGATCAAGGATTTTTTTTTGTCCACAGCCTTTTATATTTCTTCACTTACAACCGTATTGTCAGCTTCCGTTACTGGTGTGTTTTTTGGAATACCAATTTCTTCTTCCCATTTCGAGAGTTGACACAGAAAAGTACAAAGGGGTCGAATGAACTGGCAGCAGCTTTTCACAAAACTGTAAGCTTCCTGCAAACAGAAAAGAAAAAAATTAATTACAAAACTGTAAGCTTCCTGCAATGGAAAAATGGCGTAATGCCCAGCCACCGGTTGAACAGTGGTATAGAAAAATGACTTAATGCTCATTATTTTCGCCATAATGTGCTACTTCATGAATTTCGGAAAGGAGCAAGAACTGTGACAAAAAAAAAAAAGCATTCAGAATGTTTATTTGGATCGTGTTCCAATTCCGTCAATCTAAACGACCAACCACGTACCGGGTGACCTTTTGACGTCGATGAAGACTTTCCGCTTGCTACCGTGGAAAATAAACCGAAGAGTTCGACGAAAGAGATTGCTAAGAGTTTGAAAATCGATATTTCGACTGCCTTTCGCCAATTGAAGAAACTTGGATTCGTTTCTAAACTCGCCATGTTGGTGCCACATTCTCTGACAGAACAAAACAAGCTTGATCGTGTTTCTCTGACGATTTCTTTGCTGTTACGCCACGAAAAGGAGCCATTCTTGGACAGAATATTCACTGGCGAAGAAAATTGAATCGTTTATGATAATGTTGGACGTAAACGGAACTGGAAACATGCTTGTGAATGTGCAAAACCTGTGCCTAAAACAGGTTCATCTCCAATAACGGTGTTGCTGATATATTGCAGAGGGATAATTTACTTTGAGCTCCTTCCAGCCACTGAAACAATAACTGCAAAGAAGTACTGCAACCAACTCACTGTAGCTATTCAATGCGGCTATTCAAGAAAAACGGACGATTTTGGCAAACCGAAATAATGTCATTCCCCCCCATGACAACGTGAGCGAATTGTAACTAAACTTCACGTCACACAATCTTAAGTTTTCCGTTCATACGAACATTATACAAGCTTAACGATATTCACACTCACTCACCAAAACTCACCAGTGAACTCTATTCCCATTCACTCACCAAATTCCTTACGCAGAAATTAAACAAATTCCTGCTAACAAATCAACTTTATTTCTCAACATTCGAGAACATTGTACTACACAAAACAATCAAAGGTTGATAACTTCTTTGATCACAAAATTACATTCAACTTTACTACTTACATGAACAGTAAACTCTAAATGTAATTTTTCTCTTGTAATTAATTTACAGAATTTTCAATAACAGATTCTAACAAACATCCTTTCAAATCAGAACTCATTAACAAAATTTAATCTTTCACCAAACTTGAGTTCAACATAAATTAAACTAACAACATACTTGTTATTCAAATATTTGCCTTTTGTCTTTTATCACAAATGTTTCTTGTTTTTGCACGTTTGCTTAACATATTCGTAGAGTAAAAAATTGTATGGATTGATTTGGGCCGTCAAAATCATTAAATAAATGGTATTCAGCAAACTTTCCACTACACTGTAATTAAAAATTTTAATAAAATGCATTTTCCAGCCATTTCTTTCATTTGCTCTCGCCACATAAATTCACTTATTCTTTTAATTTTAGATTTTAAGCGAGACCACAAATACCCAATATTTTGAGCATGTATCTCCCTATTCATTGGGTGTACAAGGTTTCCTTTGTGTATAATTACAAAATGTCTATAATTTTTACTGGATATTTCTTTTGATGAGGCTTCCTTGATCCGAGATCACGATTATAATAAAAGAATTGTAAAATCAAAACAAAAGGTAAATAATCTTAGATACAAAATAATCTGAGAATGAAATGTATAATATCCAGAAAAATTATGTTTATTTAAATTTTCTTGTTCCCTATTTCATAGACATTTTTGAATAAAGAGATTTGTTTTCATATTTCTTTAAAATAATAAATATTGCATTGTAGTTGGTTCACATATTTTTTCTAATCTTGTAAATATAAAATTAATCTTGTAAATATAAAATTAATCTTGTAAATAATAATCTAACAATTAAAGAGTGTTAACATTTCTGTTATTATTACAATTCTAAACATTCCTTTTAAAAACAACAAACATTGTTAAACTGAGGGAGTCAAGGGAGTATACAGCAATAACGGTGTCAAGAGAAAAACTGACCTTTTCAATTCTTTGTGGATCTGATGGTTAAACTTTTCTAATGATTCTTTTATAAGTAAAAACCGTGATTGATTTCATTAACATTTTTATATTTATGTAGACTGAATAGTCAGTGTTGAGTATGGCTGATGTGCGCTGGTGTTAAGTCGTACCAATGCTTTGGAACAGTGTCGTCTGTTGCTAGTAATGAGGTTGACTACACAGTGGCGCGCTTTCCACCTTGCTCTCTTTTCTTCAGCTATCTGGATCCTCTCTTTCCAAAACTCAACACAAGATGTTTCCAGGCCCACACTGCGCCATCAGTTGCGGTCAGCTGTCGCATGTTACCAGTCATATGTATTAACCTCCACAACTTTCATATAGTGCTTGCAGGCATCTTTGTAGCGCAGCTGGAGGTGCCAGAGTCTTGTTTGTCGTACAAAATGGAACACAGCCACCTTCCATCCAGCACATATGGCCAGCCACGGCCAACAGATCACTTATCAGAATCTTGTTCCCTATACAGAATGTCTTTTGGGATATGGCCAACTTTCATCTGGTGCACATGGTCAAGCCAGCGTTGTCTGAGTAGTGTGTACATGATGGGAAAACCAGCATGTGCGAAGGCCCGGACATTGGATACTTTCCCGCCGCACCTGATGCAGAGGATGCAGCGAAGGCAACGCATCTGGAAACTGTTCAGTTTTTCTCTTCTACGTTGATCATGTTTCACTGCCATATAGCAGAGTACTGATTATTCAGGCGTTGTAAACTGCTATCTTCGTAGGAGTTGTCAACTTTGGGTTCTCCCTGACACGAGTGGTAAGTCGACCTAGGGTTGTTTCAAAAATGAACTAGGGGTCTCTGAACTGGTGGACGATATCAAGTTCCTAGTTATCGAATGGTGATAACAAGTAGAATGTCTACATCTTGACATATTAGCCTTTTCCAGGCTGGTGGTCAGACCTAAGAATTTGCAGGCTTACGAAAATCTGTCGGTGGGGCCCTAGAGTTTTGGGGTTTAGCGTGTGTAATGTCAGCAGGATCATCAACAAAGAGCAGATCTCTGATAATGACCTCGTGTACCTTGGTCCTTACTTTCCAGCTGCTGAATAATATATCCTGAAGGTTGTGGTGATATACAAAGTTTTCAGTGTGCTTAGACCACCATTTTGGTAGGTTCGAAATAGGTGGCTATTCGTTAGTATCCAGAAAAGTCGACTAAAAATAAGAATTGGTACAGATGTCATAGAGAGCTGGCAACAGGACATGAAAAATATTTCAAAAATCAACTTAAAGCATTTTTTTAAAATTATGATCCTCCTAAGTGTTATAAAAAGAAAACAATTACAGTAAAAAGAACCTACCCGGAATTGTCCCAGAAATTCCAGCCTGAAAAGACTAACTCGTCACGAATCGAGAATTAAATATTATCTATACATAATGACTCATACCTTTATCCCCTTTATGATAAGCCAGGTGCAAATAATCAAATGAATCATAATTGAGAGAAAGAGTGGCCAAGAATAGTCTGTGAGTTAAAATATTCAGATCTTTGTGTGAACCTTTTTATCTACTTTTCAAATAAATTCTCTCCACGAAATATTTTTACAAACTTTACAGTAAAGACGAAAAGTGGAAAAGCTATAAACGATGTGTTTTGCCGAAAGTGTCTGCTCTCTCGGGCTTCTTTAGTTCAGAATGAAAAAAAGACAAAACTGTATGTAAAGAAAGTGCTTTGTGATTTCTGTCGATAAATTGGGACCATAAATTAGCCTCACATATCGTCAGAGAAGCCAAAATATTTTCCTTACATACACTTTTATCTTTCTTTCATTCTAACCTGAAGAAGCCAGAGATAGTAGAAACTTTTCCATTTTGTCTCATTTTCTTAACTTTTGTTTGGATAATATTATACATCCTATAAACACACAAATTTTACAGTACAACCTATTTAGTCCAAATAAAAACATTTTGTTTTTCAAAATGTATACAGATTAATACGTACTTAAAATTCAAAACCTATTTAAAATTAATACGTACTTAAAATTCAAAAATCATTTAAAATTAATACCTACTTAAAACTCAGAAATCATTTAAAATTAATTCCTACTTAAAATTCAAAACCTATTTAGAATTAATACAGATGTAAAATTCAAAATCTATTTAAAATTAATACCTACTTGAAATTCAGAACCTTGCATTGTGTAAATTAATTTCTCTGTTGAATATTATAACTCTTAGTTCAAAGTTTATTTCATAAATTCAATGCCATCCTGGGTATGATGATAAACTACATCCAGCGGCAAGTTCTCTGATCAGGAGATTGGAAGTTTTGAGGAACGTAGAACCACCTCTTAACTGCTATTGTTTCAAGGTTCACCCTGACTCGGGGTGGTAGTACCTGTTAGGGTCCCAGCTAAGGGCACATTTTGAACCCACGAACAAAAATCAACAGTACATTTTTATAATAAAATTAACAACAATACATTTTTATAGTAACATGACCAAAACAAATTCATAGCAAAATAGCAATCAATAAAAGACTAAAAAAAGTATAAAAATGCAATTTTATAGTAAAATTACCAACAATACACTTAAAAAAGAAATTACTAAAAACATTTTTCTTATGAAATTACCAACAATAGATTTTATAAAAGAAATGTGCTAACAATATATTTTATCATCTGTAAACAAGATATCTAAAAAAAACATACCATTATCCTGAAAGTATAAAATTATAAAATATTTAGATTCCTGCATGAAATAACCCGTAGAGGCTGATATGCCTAAATTTTAACCAACCTAAATTCAACAATGAAAACCTAACAAAATTCCATTCAGGTATTTAAGAACATATCCGGAGATTTTATGGTAATGTTTTAGTTTTGTAGCCATTTGTGGTATTGGGCAAAACTATCTCAAATGCAGTCTATTTCAGGGGTCGGCAACCTTTTGCTATGTGCCGATTAGGGTTTTAAAATCATTCAGTGTGCCAACGGCATACATATTTTTATACAAGTCAAGGTCAATATACCTGTTCTACAATATATATTTTAGTATATATTAAAATTGAAACAACTAAATATCTTCTTTGCATTGTAGTAGTCATTGGTTTGGACTTTGGCTATTTTTGGTTGAAATTAATAAAATCTTTCTCTTGAATGAATTTTTCAAGAAAATAAGTTCCTCAACTCGATTGTTATCATTCTTTCCATTGATGAGTGTTTCCTTCCTAACCTTTTGTATGAAGTGATGTGGAATGTCAACATCTTGATTATGTCATTATTTTCTCTTCAAGTTACATGTGCTCTCCATTTTAGTTGTTGCTGCTGTTTATAGTCCTCAACTGACGTGGTTTCTGATATTTGGTACAGTTCTTTGTGATTATTTAGCGTCAGTCCACGGCGTTCAAAAAAAATGATTCTCACCAAGAGCTACGGGGATTCATTTGATCGAAACGATTTTGAAAAATTGATCTTAGAAGGTGGTTGTACACAGATGACAATTTAGATATTTCTGAACAACTTTGGCGCCATGTATGACATTCAGATAAAAGTCTCAATCAGACAAGGCTATTTAAGAATATGATCTAAGTCTTTAAGTTACTTCTCTGGTTTTCTAGCAATCTATGTTGTTGGAAGAAACTACTCCAAGCACAAACTAATTCTATATTCAATTTCCTAATATCCTATACTAAATTCCTTATAACACCAAAGTATTTGAATTGTTTAGTATTTACTAATTCCACATCCTGAATTTTTAGATTAGATTCAGGGTTGGTACCATCATTGCTTTTATTCCAATTCCAGATCATAGTCTCTGTTTTGGAAAAGTTTATTTTGATCCCTATCTTTTGGAACACTTCATAGACGATGTTGATTTTTTGTTCAGTATCATTCTTATACCAAATATGAATACCTATGTCACCAACATAAGTTAATAAATATTAAAACAGCTAGGAAATATTAACAAAATAAAGCACAATTGTACTTTTTAATCAAAATACCATAACAGACAAAAATATTTTTGAGGATTTTCTCTTCATTTTAAATTTGTAAATTAAGTAAATGACTGGTTTCTGAATATGACTAGCCAATGGCTAGCCAACCCCCGTTGTAGCCACCCTAATCATTCTTGGACTTATTTGTTTCTTCAACACCCACAGAACCAAGCAATGGTATTTAGTATAACTATACTGAGAGCAGGCCTAAACTATATTTTCTAATGTGATCAGCAGTTTTGAATAAAAACGCTCGGTCATGATGACTTGTGACCAAAGATTTTTTTTTTTAGTACAACCACAAACATATTCCAAATAGTATCATCTACTCAACTGAACCCAATTGAACCCAATTTAATCCATAGGCTGATTTTTATTAAGAAGTAACCTCTCTGAAAAATCGATTATGGTGAGACTCGAACTAACTTTATAACTATTTAGCCATTAAAAATGGCTTACTTCTATTTAAAACTTTATTGACAAACTTACCTTTAAGTTCCATTTTTTACTTTTCATGAGATAGGCAAGTAAAATCGTTACACTTCGACTGATTCCCAATTCCGAAAAGATTAGAACAGTTCTGGACTTAACTGGAAAACAAATTGACACCATTAATAATTAAACCAAGGATATAAAAGAAAAGGTAAAAAATAATGAAAACGTCATTATTTTACGACAATATACACTTGTATGAGTTGGAGTTGGGCCTTTTTTTGTAGCTGATATAATAGCACCTTTACAAACAGCACCAGTGTCCGACAAATTCAGTATAAAAGCCTGAAAATTAAAAGGTGATATTTAAGACATACAGACCCTTCCCCCATTTTGAAAATTGACACAATACAGTTTTCCCTGGTTATATTTGAACATGTCTTGTGATACAAAAAGTTTTCTGTTGTCTGGTAAGTTTATGTTGCTTTTGTGTAGGGAATCAAACTTTTGTGTTTTTGAACCAAACTAAACAAGCAGATCTCATTCTCATTTCATTATATATATATATATATATATATATATATATATATATATATATATATGAAGAAATATAGTCTTAAGGTTGTAGAGGTGGAATCGAACCTAAGACGCCCAGTTACAAGACCGGAATGGTCTTGGCGTCACACCCCCATAGAAGTAGACTCGCCCGCTTACACGAGAGGCGAGAGTGGGCTACTTAAACAAGACATTTACGGCAACGAGGATCAAGGCAGATACACGTCGTCTCGCTGCTACCTTACATGGCGTCGCCGATATAGGAAACCTGCTACAAACAACGTTGGAATATGGACGAACAAACACAGCAGACATTACTTCGACAGCTCATCGAGCTACAGCAAGAGATCATCGCCCTGCGAAGAGACGGAGGACAGCCGAGAAAGTCACTTACAAGGAGACCCGACAGACCTAATATAGAACCGGACTCAAGTGATGGTGACTGGGCGATATTCATTGATTCCTGGAATAGATACAAGGAGATGTGTGGGTTGACGGAGCCAACAGCGTTAAGAAACGAGCTGAGAACGGCCTGTGCCCCAGAAGTGAACAGGCTGTTGTTCGATATGGTAGGAGCAGAAGTACTAAACTCCGTCACGGAGGAAGAGCTGTTACGACACATAAAGCTCGTAGCCGTCAGAAGCCTACACAAAGAAGTGTACCGGCAAGAATTCCACTCCGTAAAGGCAGAAAGAGGGGGAATCGATTACGGACTTCGTGGCACGACTTCGATCAGTCGCAAAAAATTCTGCGACTTTTCAGTGACTTGTCCGAACGGGATAGGATGCGGTCGGAAAGTCAGCTACTCCAACGATATGGTAGCAGGACAAATGGTGGCTGGGCTGGCAAACCTGGAGCATCAAAGCAAGGTGTTGTCTGAGGCTGCGACACTTACGACACTGGAAGAAAAATTCAACAGGCTTGTCAGCCTAGAGACCACGGACAAGTCTACACCCCATCTCCATAGTAATGTATACCCTACTACAACGAGCACACAGAGATCGGGCCGCAGGCAGCGGCCTCGGGAGAACCAGACCGTATCAACCCCTGAGAGACACTGAACCCTGTAAATGGTGTGGGAAGAGCTCACACCCTGACGGCTCGAATGAACGAAGGGGTTGCCCAGCAGCAAAGATGACTTGTCACAATTGAGGCTTAACCGGACATTTAAAAGGGGTTTGCAGGAAACCGAAGCAGGGGTCCAGCAACAAATCTACAGCGGGTGTGGTCGGAGCAGAATCCAGAACTCTCACCACCCAAAGACACAAGAAGGGTCGTAACCGGATGATCGTCCAAGATGGACAAGTGAAAAGGAGAGGTGAAATCAACCTGACAAAACCAAAGGCCGTGCCGCACCTGATTTGGAACAAAAGTAAGTTCCGAAGAGGTACTCCTGATCCAGCACCAACCCTGATGGTAGAGATAACTCTGATTCCAGAGGTCCATGCGGAATTCGGGCACATATCCATAGGACAAGCTGGCCTCCATACTCACCGGATCGAGGCGATCGCAGACACTGGGGCACAGACATGCTCTAGCGGACCAGAAACCAAAAATTCTGAAGTGTCCAGACAAATGTCTAGTACCGACTAGTCACCGAATTCGGGGAATCACGGATAACCTACTAAACATAAAAGGCGTGATATTCGCTAAAGTCAGAGTAGGATCGCGGGAAACACGTCAGATTATATATGTATCAAAAAATACATCAGATTTCTGCCTGTCCGAGTCGGCCCTAAAAGACCTTGGTCTGGTGCCAGATAACTTTCCAGACCCAACTTCCCAGCAGAACGTGGCAACTAGCGACGGCGGAAAGGCACCATGTGGGTGCCCACAAAAGAACTAATGTCCCACCTAAGCCGGACAGTATCCCTTTCGCTCCTATGGAAGAAAACAGACCCCGATTGGAACGATGGATGAAGGAGCATTTTGAGTCCAGTGCATTCAATGTATGCCCACATCAACGGCTGCAGGCGATGGAAGGAAAACCCATGGACATCACGTTCATCCGGGGGCCAAACCCTCAGCTGTCCACACCCCAATCCCGGTCCCACACCATTGGAAGAAAAGAGTCAAGGAGGATCTCGACCGAGACGTGGCATTGGGCATCATAGAACCTGTACCAGTGGGTACACCTACAACATGGTGCTCTAGAATGGTGGTTGCACCGAAAAGGACGGGTCACCGAGGCGTACGGTGGACCTACAGAAGCTCAACACCGCTACCCTACGAGAAACCCATCATACACCGTCTCCTTTCAATCAGGCATCGCTGGTGCCTGCGAAAACTAGAAAAACCGTTTTGGATGCATGGAATGGCTATCATAGCCTAACCCTCTCTCCATCGGCAAGAGATGCAACTACCTTCATCACGGAATGGGGTAGATACTGTTATCTTCGGGCACCACAAAAGGATTCCAAGCGTCAGGAGACGCATATACACGCAGGTTCGACAATATTACTGTAGATATGACCAGGAAAACAAGATGTATTGACGATACGATACTATGGGACAACTCTATTGAATCATCATTTTGGCATACTATAGAGTACATAAATAACTGCAGCAAAAATGGTATCGTATTCAACCCCAGAAATTTCACTTCGCGGAAAAAAGAGGTGGAATTTGCCGGGTTCTTGATAACAGAAGACGGGATAAAACCCACCAGAAAAATGACTGAAACAATACGGAATTTCCCGACACCAAAAAAATATAACTGACATAAGATCCTGGTTTGGAATGGTAAACCAGGTAGCCTACGCTTTTTTTCTCAGGCCGAGGTAATGGCCCCGTTCCGGGAGCTGCTAAAGACAAAAAATCGGAAGTTCTACTGGGACAGCACACTCGATCGAATCTTCGAAGAGTCGAAAAGAAGGATCACAGAAGAAATCGAGAACGGTGTAAGAACCTTCGAAGTGAATAGGCCAACTTGTTTGTCGACGGACTTCAGCAAAACAGGCTTAGGATATTTTCTTTTCCAGAAGCACTGCAACTGTGCCACCGAAGCTGGACCGAAGTGTGGTGAGGACCACTGGAAGTTAATCCTGGCCGGCTCCCGATTCACTAATGACGCAGAGTCCCGATATGCACCAGTGGAAGGAGAAGCATTGGCATTAGTCTACGGACTGGAAGCATGCCGGATGTTCGTTTTGGGGTGCCCAGAGCTGTTAGTCACCGTGGACCATAAGCCCCTGGTGAAGATCTTCTCGGACAAAGCTCTGGAGGACATAAAGAACCCAAGACTGTTTAACTTCAAAGAACGGTCCTTGATGTACAAATTTCGAATAAAGCATCTCCCTGGCAAAACTCAATGCGGCACCAGACTGTACATTGAGATGCCCAGTGGCGTTAAGCCAGGAGGAAGCAAACGAAAAGGACATCGCACAAACTATGGATAGCGCCATAAGAGCGTCATTTAACTCCACCTGTGAGCAGGACCCTAAATTAAGAGCAATAACATGGGACAGGATTGTGGCTGCAGCTGCTACTGACGAGGAATGCCGTTCCCTCGCCGAATTCATACAAAATGGCTTCCCTAGATCTCGGCACGAACTGCCGGAGACAATTCGCCGGTTTTGGCATATGAAAGAGGAGTTATATTGCTTGGAAGGGGTGACGATAATGGAAAATAAAATCCTCATACCCAGAAAGCTACGTGCGGAGGTACTGGAATCGCTCCATTCAGCGCATCAGGGCGTCAATGGAATGTTGGCAAACGCTAGACAGCGGCTGTTTTGGCCAGGACTGGACGCGAGCATTCGTCAAACCCGGGCCCAGTGCAAAGTATGCAACGTAATAGCTCCATCACAACCCAAGGAACCCCTGATGCCGCCCTCGAACCCCGAGTTCCCATTTCAGAAGACTGTGACGGACTTCTTCGATTTACGAGGGAAGAACTATCTAGTATATGCAGATAGATACACCGGATGGGTAGAAGTCACTCTGATGTCGTCCGGGAATGCCAAGGCCACATGTGACGCCCTACGAAACTGGTTCTGCACGTATGGCGTACCGGAGGAACTTTCAACCGATGGCGGACCACC
The DNA here is from genome assembly GCA_903632075.3 of Acanthosepion pharaonis. NCBI lineage: Eukaryota > Metazoa > Mollusca > Cephalopoda > Sepiida > Sepiidae > Acanthosepion > Acanthosepion pharaonis. The sequence continues at coordinate 559,471 of CAHIKZ030001202.1, forward strand.
GTTTGACTCCAGTGAATTTAACCGGTTCCTAGATAATTGGGGCATAAGGAAACGAACATCATCGGCATATTACCCTCAAAGCAACGGGAGAGCAGAACTGGCAGTTAAAACGGCTAAAAGGATACTTGTTGATAGCACGGACAGTTGCGGTCGCCTATGCCATGACCAGGCAGCTAGGTCCCTACTGACTCATCGCAACACCCCGGTACGAGACCTACATATGTCTCCAGCGATGATGCTCTACGGTCGTGTGATAAAGGACCATCTCCCAGCGCTCCAGGACCGATATCGAATCCACAAACGCTGGAGAGAAATCAGTCATTATAGGGAAACAGCGATGGCAAAAAGACACTTAAGGAATGAAAGAGGATACAATCTAAAAAGTCACCCACTTCAGGAACTGAAAATCGGGGAAACGGTGCAGATACAGAACCAAGTTGGTCCATACCCGCGCCGATGGGCAAAGACAGGAAGGGTGGTGGAAACACTGGGTAACCGGCAGTATAATGTACGCATGGATGGGAGTAACC
>CAHIKZ030001202.1:565000-602500 GCA_903632075.3 Acanthosepion pharaonis
GATAAACCGCAACTTAGACACTTACGGAAAACATGTAATCAACAAATGTATTGTGATTTTAGATAAATATGACATGTTTTTCAAAGGACGCTGACGGGAAGGGAAGGAGGATAAGCAGATGTAAAGTTAATTTCAACAGAATATATTATTTTAAAATTTTCAGATTCAGGAAGCTTTTTAAAGGAACCTATTCATTCACATTTTATTTACAACATAATATTCCAACACATAAGTTTCAGCGAAATATAAATGTAATTATTGGAATAGCAAGTGTTTTATGATTTACCCTGCAGAATATTTAACATTTCCTGAAGGCATAGTATACATTTTACAAGCTCTGTTCCTACCAGCCTGTACCATTTTCAAAAAACTCAACTTGATTATTGGGTCACTTGCACACTGATTTTTCAAATCCCATATGCATTTAGACAGTGTGGTATTCGCATGATCTCTTATATTAAAAAAGGGATTCATGATTATTGCACCTGTACTTCCATGAGCCTTCAATCACTCCCAATCAATGTATGGAAGATCTTTTATTTCAGCCATATACACAACATTAGTTTACAAGCACTTACATTGCAATGGACACTTGTTGTAATTACAGAAAGTGTTGAAGTTGGTATTATCATCATTCAAAGAAACAGAGAAAGCATGTTTCTATTGCATTTCTTTATAATTTGGAATATGATACAATACATTCAGCACCTCAGTTGAGGAAGAGGAAAACTGGTTCATGTCAGTTTCTTTCATTTATATTTAATTGAGGGCCATTTAGGGGCATGATCTCTGGATTACTTCATTATTTTAGTTGAGTGGGTGTCAATATATATATATATAGGAATGGGTTGTATTATGTATATTCACTTATATGTATATATTTAATGAAGCGTATATATATATATATATATATATATATGCTTCATTAAATACGACTGACAAGGTACTGTGTTTAAGCTTTTTATTTAACTTTACTGGGCATAAGTTGTGCAAAAATTGTCCAAATGTTTTGTATGTACAAGCGCTTTTGGTATTCTCTTAGCAATTATTAATGATTTTTTATATATAAATAAAAGTACATCCTTGATAATTGCTAAATGAATTGTGGTGTCCTCAGCATCCTTCTGTAGAACCATATTTCTGTTGCTTCAAGTCATGAGTAAAATTTAAAAAACAAATAGCAGATACAAAGGTGGTAGGTTATTTCCCATTTAACATGCAACCACGTGACATTACAGTAGTCACGTGACAATTCCGTATAAAAGCATGGCCGAATTGAAAAACCTTTTTTTCTTCTTCTTCTTCTAGCAGGCCTTTCCAAACCAACGATAATGATGTGACCAATCGCTACGGTAGGAACACAATTTTGGTGACTTGCTTCCTCCCTACTTTTGTCACGTGTACACGCAGACATACACGCTGCATACATCAAAACTTATTTCTTAGTGGTGGTGGTGGGGGGGGTCAGTTGGGACTAAAAATCATGGTTCCTATGTTCATGTTCTGACTTTTTTTGCCTTTCCTTCATATTACAATTTTCGTTCACATATTTCTTTGAACTTTTTTACGGCGTATCCCTCAATTGAAATACATAGTAATACAACGGGATTTTAGGGGGTCTCTAAAGTAGTGAATGTTAGACAATTTCTTCACAGATGAAAAAGAGGCAACAGAAATGTGATTCTACAGAAGGATGCTGAGAATAACATGAACTGAACATGTGAATAATGAGGAAGTTTTAGGGAACATGGAAACAAAAAGGACACTTATATACTTAGAATCAAAAAGAAAGAGTTTTGAATTTCTAGGACACATAATGAGGAAAGAAGGTCTGGAAAATCTGGCACTCACAGGACATATTGAAAGTAAGAGTAACAGAGAAACATGTAAAGACAAAGCTTACTAAGAGCTGCAAAGGATAGAAAGTTGTGGCGAGCCATGATTGCTCACGTCCTGAAGGAACACAGCACACAGAAAAATGTGCCATGAATATTTATACATTAAAAAATATGGTGACATTACTTACCAATAAAGTCACAAGCCTCGTGGAAATATGGGTACAGATCCGTTGAGCTATCATCGCCTTTTGGGATATGAAGTACAGAGACAATCCTAAAAGACAACCAAAACCATGTAGTGTGTTCAGAGAAAAATATTTTATATGAAAAAAAATGATATTTTTTAATCTCCCAATAAAGCAGTCTAACAAGGTTTGATTAAATTTTGACAATCAGATTTGTTATACCTGAACGTACCTATTCTATTATTAATAGACTCTCCCACACATAATAAGTGGTAATAGTAGTAGCGGTCGCCAGTTGGGCTCAGTGGAGTTGAGTGAGTCAGTCGATGTCGGACATTGAAGTATCAACCATCACAACTAGATTGCTGCGTCATGAACTTTTATTTCAAGTTCCTAACGTTTTGTACGTCGGACCCTTATAGGACCGACTTATTGAAATACAAATGTGAAAATACTCTACAACACATTCACGAAGAGGGATTCGTAATTCATACGGAAGAAAATTTTATGAATATGTCCTGAAGATGGTTTATTAGACCGAAACGTCCGACGTTGACATATTAACATTAAAACAGCATAATTGTATATAAGGATTTTTGTTTGTTTTTTCCGTATATATTTTTCTTCATATATATATATATATATATAGTAAGGTAAAAAATCCATTGGTATATAATCCACATGGATCCTATTAATATGAAAATATTAGAAGTGATCCACAAAAAGAGCTCAATGTATTTTATTTATTGAGAACAATATAATTAATAATCAAATAAATCCTTTTACCTCAAATGGGGAATAGGCTATTTGGTAGACGACAAAAGTGGTCATCTGTCTTTTCAAACCCGGTGTGGAATGAAATGAAGTTCATGTCCTGTTCCTGTTTCCCATATGAGGTAAAAGGATTTGTTTAATTATAAATCATATATATATATATATATGTGTGTGTGTGTGTGTGTGTGTGTGTGTGAGAGAGAGAGAGAGAAATCTTAGAAAAAGGTGTGCTCGCCGGCAGATATATATTGTGTATTTGGGCATATATATATATATATATATATATACGAGTGCTTTTGGATATATATAACATTTGGACAATTTAATTCCGTTATTATTCGCACTTAAATATTCTGTGTGTTAACTTTGTACAAACCCCTTATCCTACTGATAATTTCATCCTCGTTACCAATTTTATATCACTTAAACTTAAAAGAAATGTAAATGATGTTATTGTTGTTGTTGTTGTTGGTGGTGGTGGTGGTGGTGGTTGTACAATAGGCACGACGACGAATTAATCAGGTTCTCAATTTGTTTTACTATAGATTACGCACTCTAAAAATTGAATATAATAAAAAATATTAATTTTATAAAAGTTAATGGAGGTGTCCAGATTGCTATGTAAATTCCTTGTAAATTTATCCTACGAAGGAAGCCAAAACAAAATATGGTCATACAATGGGATTTCTTAAAATGTAAAAGAATAGAAAATAACTTTTTTCTATGGTAACTAGACTATGAAATTAAACGCAATACTAGATTATCGGCAAGGTCTCATCATTTTACAGTTTAATTGGCTAGACGTATTGGTAAGTTCTAACAGTTTCTTCTCTCGCACTTCTTGCTTGTGGAACTCTCTTCCGGCTTCTTGCTTTACAGTCAACTTTGATCTCCAAAAATTTAAATGTAATATCAATCTTTATCTACTGTCTTCTTGATTACTGTTCTTTCTCTTTAATAATGTTTCTGTTTTTTTTTTTCTTATTCTTTCACACTCAGTAACCCCTTGTGTCTTAGTGGTTTTACTACTGTCTACTTAATTCTTGTTCTTTTAATGTTCTCTCTCCTTAATAGTGTTTTTATTATATATTCTCTAACACTCGGTAACCTCTTGCATTAAATTCTTAAATTTTAAAATCTCAATTTTAACAATACCATATCTAGTGTACTAATAAATATAATAAATATAGTATTTTACATCTTTATAAATAAAAATATAAATATATAAAATATGACTTAATCATATTTGAAGCCCCTTAAGGCAATCTCAATGTATTTTATAACAAATAAAAAAATATATCTCAAACTCCCCTATATTGCCTTGCTTGCGATGAAACGATTAAAAGAAAAGAAAACTGAAATTGAAATTTGTAATGTAGATGACAAAACGGACCAGATTACTGATTTCAAAATCAATGAAACGTACACATTGCAAGACTGTACATAATTTGCATAAAACCAGAATCTGATGATCACCACTCGTCACATCGTCTGCCCTTTTATCTGGCTGACAAATGGGATATGCCTTGTCCAAGCCATATCACCAAGGTACAAACAAATGTTCAGGCTACAAAATAAAACTGAAACTAGCGTGAATAACTCTGTATTAATGCTGTAGACTCGTCCTTTCCTACCTATCACCCCTAGTAACAGAACAGTCTATACCTTACGCCTACGTACGGAAAACTTCAACCAATAAAAAAACGTACTAAGCGAATCAACAAATCTCATTGGTTAACGACACAATAATCTGAAAGTTTCACGTGCAAAACAAAATTGCGCCAAAACTTCTTTGAGCCGATTTTGGACTTTCAAAAATATAAAAGAAAACATTGACTAACCAAAAGGGTCAGAGACGAACATCCACAGAAAAATTGCCAACATACTCCACGTCACTCGAAATCACGACTTTACCGCGCAAAAGTACATCAACGCTGACTCACTTGCCATTTAAACTCGACCAACTCTGGGGACATCAAATCGCAAATCTAAAACAACTTTGCTTATCCAAAGTGAACTATACTCACTACATTATTAAAAATCAACATTCGAACGATTCAGAAATATTACAGTCAAAGGTAGACCACTCTATAAGAACTCATTCCTAAAAACACTTAACATCGACATTTTTAATGTTAATTAACACAATTCCAGAAAGACTGTAACTGAACATACAAATACAAAAAGAGACATACCAAAACCTCAAATATCACACACACTTTGCCATAGTAACATATACCAAAATATCCTGTATATATATTACTTTTAATTGTATATAAAAGTTTTGTTGGTTTCTAAATTAAATATGTCTTGTTTTTGATTGTATTTAAAATTCATTTATTTATTTGTTTGTGGATACAGAAAGTCACACAACCTACACAAATTCCTTCTGATTCACTCAATTACAATTAATTAATTCTGCACATCCCCAACAATGTAATTCATTAAAAAGTAGAGATAAATTACTTAAGGGTTTTTGTGTAACAGACTCTTGCATCTGAGGATATCTTGCTGGTGTAATGGGTAGCAGCTCAAACACTTTATTGGAATGGTTGGTAAAACATCGACTGGATAGATCCAAAATTATAAATAATAGGGATTTCATTATAGTTGTTCACATATTTTTATAATTTACTAAATGACTATAAATCTAGGAATAAAAATTGTTTTCATATTTATTTCTTTATAAATTGTTAAATGATAAACATTGCGTTGTTGGTTTGCATATTTTCATAATGTTGTAAATATTGTTTGCATTTGATTTTGACACTCCAGATTTTTTTAGGGAATAAAGGTTAAAGTTTACCGACTTAACCACTGGGTACCATTTGAGATGTTTTACAAGAGATATCTTTGTCCTGAAATGACTGAACAGATATCTCACAAGAATTTTATTTGTCCTAAAGAGGCTGGAAGATATATTTAATTGTCCTTAAGTGGCTGACAAGATATTTATTTTTCCCTGAAGTGTGTGTCAAGATATCTAACAAGAAATATATTTGTCCAGAAGAGTCTGAGGAGATATGTTGCCAAGAATCGGTTTGTCCTAATGTGACTGACAAGATGTATCACATGAAATCTATTTGTCCTGAAGTGCTTGACGAGATGTATCACATGAAATCTATTTGCCCTGAAGTGGTTGCTGACATATTGCATAATAAATGTATTTGTCGTAAAATTGCTGATGAGATATGTTTTGCTGTCATGTCATCAGATATTGACAGTGATAATCTATAAAAACCTCATTGGAAAATAGGAGTCTTTTTTTGATTAGAAATGACAAAATATCTTTCCTCCTGCGGGCAAAAAGTAGTAAAAACACTGAAATGTGTATAATATCTGAAGTAATGAAAATAAAGTGTGATAATCATTTATATTTTTTGCAATTACCTTTTGTTTTTTGGTGGGAGATGTTGGGAACAGGAAATGTGGGCCGTAATGTTCAATTCTTTCTGAATATGAGGACGGGTAGCATGGTTAAAAGTTCCAAAGTAAAGCCTCGCATGAAAAATTTCATAAGGATATGTCGGCATCTCGTCAAGTTCCTGCATTAAATAATCAAAGAAGAAATTGTTAAACTTTGATAACTGCATCTGTTTAGAGGTGTATACATACATACATACATGATAATGGCTGTCGACTTCTTAAACGAGCATGAACATAACTGACAAGTTTGATCAATTTGGGAGGTCTCGTGAAAACAACAATGACTCATGAAACCTGCAAGGCTTATTGCAGATGTATGAAACTAAGTTGTTTTGTACAGGGCCTGGCCTGTTTTGTAAAGTCTGTTCAGCTTGCACTAGTGTTTTCAGGTGATGGGTGAAACTAGTGCAGTTTTTGCAGGTTTTCTGACACACCCTGCAAGTTATTTCTAGCATAGAACTGATAATAATTTCTGAAAGGTCTACCGATATGAGTCTTCTTTTGGATAACGAAGCCTGCATTCGAGTGATATATAATCTGCCACATTCATCACATATAAATTGATGGTCAACTGGATCAATGATTTCCCCTATTCTTGCTGCACACTTGACACTTGCCCAACTCATTGCATATTCTTGGAAGATATTTGTGCCTTCCTAAATTATACGCCCCCACTTATTTTGATCACAAGCAGCAGTTTCTCATTTAGGATCTTCTTTATGGCAAACTTCAAGAGACTCTTTTAAATTGTCCTTGAAGTTCTCCTTTGGTTTATGCTAGAGTTGAGTGCTGTAGGGCAATTTGCTTGGGTATTCTGCTGTCATCAAGGCAAATGACAAGGCCAGTCCAGCGAAGCTTGTGATGATAAATGTGCATTTCGATGCTTATTACATTGACCTTTTCAAGAACTACAAAGTTTAGTATATATACATGCATACATACTAACCAACAAAAGATTAAGTGATAGCCTCAAATAGAGAAAAACCTGAAACTCATCGGGTTCTTGCTGTTTAGTGATCACGTTGTGAGAAACTCAGAGTAGCAATTTGGAACTAGTCTCTTTGAGCTGTTTTATTGATTAATGTTACTGCTCTGTCTTGATCTATTTGCTAGACACATTGAGTACTTTCGGTTATTGCCTAAGTAGGTTTCTCTCTTTTCAGGCCTATTTTTTTTCTTTTGTTTATATTTCCTTTTCATTTGTCAGTATATTTGTTGTTGTTGTCTATTTTATTTTGTTTTTTATTTCTATATGTATATTTTTGTTGTTGTCTATTTTATTTTGTTTTTTTTTCTTTACTTTTTGTCGTTTTACTTCTTTTTTTTTTCATTTGGTAGTCTATGTGTTGGTAGAGTTGTATTTAGAAGTGTTATCAATATTTTGGTTTATTTTAGTTCTGGTTTGTTTTGCACACAAAAGTGAACACGCATGCACACACACACACACACACACACACACACACACACACACACACATGCGCATACACACACGCATACAGCCCCCCACACACATATGTAACGAAACTGACCACAATTTTGACATAAAAAATGCTACTCTAATTAAAAGAGAAGATAATTCAATAAGATGAAACTGTCTGGAAAGTGATTTCATTGCTAGTTCATTGACAGTAAATTTACATCCAGGTTCTTGCAACGTTTCACCGTTATTAACAGATTTTTTCTGTTTTTAAAATATGGGTTATCTAAAAACAAAGATGATGGAAAGAAAAAATACAAATGAATTTGGCTATATTTCAAAAATTAATTAAAAAAAAAAATTCTTTCAAAAATTTTGAAACTGCCAGCATCTTATATATATATATATATATATATATATATATATATATATATATATATATATATATATATATATATATATATATATATATATATATATATATATATATATATATATATATATATATATATATATATATATATATATATATATATATATATATATATATATATATATATATATATATAGTATATATATATACGCATATGTATAAATATAAAAGTGAACATTGAAGACAACAGTTAGAGGCGACAGTCTGTTTCATGCTAGACGCAATCGTCAAGGCTGACGATTGCATCTAGCATGAAACAGGCTGTCACATCTAAGTGCTGACTTCAATGTTCAATTCTCAACGTGGCGATAATGCTTTTAATGCCACACAGCTGCTGATATTTCTCTGTGACTCTCAGAGACATTAAAGAAAAACAAAACACGAACGATTCATTTTTGTTCTCAGATATTTCCACATTTCTTGTGTTGCAAAAATAAAATAAAATCTCCTCTACTTTGTAGCATTAACCTTAGTACCATTACATTTATAAAGTGTTTATAAATTATTATAAAGTGTTTATAAATTATTATAAAGTGTTTATAAATTATAAATTATTATAAAATATTAATAAATTATACATTATTATAAAATATTTATAAATCATAAATTATTATAAATTGTTCATAAATTATAAATTATTAGAAAATATCTATAAATTATAAATTATTATAAAATATCTATAAATTATAAATTATTATGAAGTGTTTATAAATCATAAATTATTATAAAGTTTTTATAAATTATAAATTATTATAAATTGTTTATAAATCATAAATTATTATAAAATACTAGCAGTAGAGTCCGGCATTGCCCGGGGATGTAACAGTAAGAGATAGATCAGGTATCAACCATCATAAAGACTGAAAAATAAAATTGACAAAGATTATTGTTTAAGGTTGACGGACACGCATGTCTTAATTAGTTTTTTTTTTTTTTTTACGAATTGGTCAAACCCAAAGTCAAACAAAAACATTGTTTTCAATCGTTATGAGTCTACCTATTGAATAGAATTTTATTATAGACAATTGTCTTGTAAATGGAATTTTTAAAGCATTCTGAATGTAAAAATAAACAAAAAAGTGTGCAAGACAATAAGAAACACTACCTGCCTCCCCCAAAAGTGAAGTTTTGTTGAAATCAGGTGAAAAATGTAGGAAATCAGATCCCATATGTAAATGAACACAGACACACACACACACACACAAACAACCTGGGTTTTATAATAAGCATAACTCGATATGAGTTGTCCCCCTTTCATTCTTGCGATATCTCTTAATCGTGTTTTCAAATTGATTTTGTGCAAAAACAATTGTGTTTTTCCAATTTTTGGCGCTGTCAGAACCACCGCAAGGTAATTTTACATAGTCCTGTGAAGTTTTGTTTAAATCGGTTGAAAAATGTAGGAAATCCGATCCTATATATAAACGAACAGACACACACACACCCACACACACACACACACACACACACACACAACCTGGGTTTTATAATAAGTATGATTTATAAATTATAAATTATTATAAATTGTTTATAAATTATAAATTATTATAAAGTGTTTACAAATTATAAATTATTATAAAGTGTTTACAAATTATAAATTATTATGAAATATTTATGAATTATAAATTATTATAAAGTTGTAGCTTAAAAACAGAGAAAACAATTAAGATATTTACCCTTATTGTGTACAAAATCTTCTGTGTTCTCAAATAAGGGTAAAGTGCTGAGAAACGCTGATAACCACCTGAAAAATAAATTTGAGTTTATAAAAAATACTTACATGAATTCTACAAATTATTTGATTAAAGAAAAAAACATTCTCTGAATATTGTCTAAAGTTCTACAGAACGATTGCTATTTATTTCAGTTTGGTATCATTTACTTTGTTTTTTTTTTATAATGTTTCAGTTAGTGTGAATATTCATCTTCCAAACAGATTACCGAAATTTTGAAATGGAATCTGAGCATTATTCAATATCTTATAATAAAAAAAAAAAAATTATTTTTATTTATGAATTGGTTAAGCATCTTGCCTCGTTGTGTTTTCTTTCAGATAATCACTATGACCTTCACTTCTCTAGGTCATCTGCTGATGTATTAACAATTATTGCTTAAAAAGTATATCAAGGTTTTGATAAGTATGGTGAAGCTTGGGATGTTGTTTTGAATATCTTGAAAGAGTTTGACAGAGTTTGCCATACTCCAGGAATCACTTCATTCACTTGTCAGGGGATATCAGCAATTGACCTCACCTCATTGGGTCCTCTTTCAGATGAGCAATATGGCTTTCACTTCTCTAGGTCAACTACTGATGTATTAACAATTATTGCTGAAAGAGTCTATCAAGCTTTCGATAAGAATGGTGAAGCTTGGGATGTTGCTTTTGACAGGGTTTCGCATGCTGGTCTTCTTCCCAAGTTAAAAGCTTATGATATTTCTGGATGATTTTTTTAAATGATTCAATCTTTCTTATCCAATTGCGAGATGGAAATTACCTTCAACGGCCACTCTTCAAGATCATTTTCCATTAATGCAGGTGTCTGTCAGTCTCTATCCTTGAACCTACATTATTTCTAATGTTCCTCGATGACATTCCTGGTGACTTCAGTTCTAACTTGGTATCTATACTGATGACGCAACTATTTACTACTGTCTCAATTGTAAGTCTGATCAGTTCGATAAAAGGTTAGATCGGTAGCTGATCTCAAAAATGACCTACAATCTGTTATTAACTGGGGCAAGGAATAGCGTGTTAATTTTAATGCCTCCAAAACAATACTGCTCTCTTTTAACTGCCTGAGTGAACACTTTTTGTCTTCCATCAGTATGACTGATGTTAACCTCCAGAAGATCGTAGTTGACAGGATATCAAGAAGCTGGAAGAGAGTTCCACAAGTGAGAAGTGCAAGAGGAAAAACTACTATAACAGAACTTACAGCTCCATCTAGCAATTTTAACAGTAAAATGATGAGACCTAGCTGCCAATCTAGTACTGCACTTATATGCATGAAGTCGAGGCTAATATAAGGAAACGGCTGGTATTACAATTACAATTAGCATATAGTATATAGAGATGAAGTAAAGGACAAATTTACTGTCTATAGTACCATTTATTGTTGACTCCATTTGATTACAGTGTTTAAGATGGTTGACTATTGTCATAGTACTTTGTGTGATTTGAGAGTTCATACAGGGTTGTTGTTTTCCTTTTGGTTGACGGAAATTAATTTGTTGCATTCATCCTTTCTTCTTCTTTCTCTTCTGGTGTTGTATACCAGGTCAAACTCACAGCCGATGAATCCCCAACCCTTGCGTCTCAAACTGCTACCTCGTCGCAAGTTCCTCTCCACTGTGGCATCTTTGGTCTTATACATGGTTTTCTTCTTTTTATTGGGGCTGACACATCCGTGTTTCCCATTTGATTTTTAATGGGATGTGCTGTCATTGGTTGATTTTTTTATGATATTCACTGAACCACATAAACTAAGTCTGGGTTCATATCCATTACCGAGGATAGGAACAATTGAATGTGTAATATAGAAGAGCGGGAGAGAGAGTTTTCTTTGTCACTCACTCAGTAAAGAGGAAAGTACATATTTTCATATGGTGTTATTACTACCTAATCCTACTACAAGCATTTTATGAAAGTCCAGTGGTTTATATGAAACTATAGTAAGAGTCCAGGCTTAGTTTTTCATTGCAGAAGTGTTAAATCAAGGTTTTTTTCCCTTGACTGCTAGCAATAACATGCAAGTGGAAGAGACGGACGCTATGGCTTATGTAAAGGTATAGTAAGAGTCAGTATTCACTTACTTCTCTTTTATCTTCATGTCTGGGTCCACAGATTCACAAAGCCATACAACCACAGCAAATATATACGGTCAAAAGATGGAGAGTCTTGTTTTGGAAGCTGATTAAGGCCTATCAAGTTTGTTTGTTTATGGTAAAATGGTCTACTTATATTCATTCTTTAAAAATTTTAGCCTCCACAATTATGTAGTAAGATACTTTACCTGCAAGAATCTTCACAGGATAACGACTTCCTTCCTGCCACAAGAATTGAGCATATTTCAGAATATAATCTGAAATAAAGAATTATACAAAAACTAATTACTTTACAGATGTTTTCTAGCATTATTGCCAATCCTTTTTCACGTTTTCTTCAGGTAAATATGTACTGTAGAATACGGCAAGGGTGTATTGAGGTAGGGAGAAACACCTAACCAATTGCTCTCTCAACCACTATGGGGGGGGTAATAAGCAGAGGAAAGAAAGAGCCAGAATGTAACAAAATGACAATGCCTCACAGCAGTTTTACGAGCAAAATCCCATGGGAGTGATTTCATAAGAACAGAAATCTTTCAAACTGCACACTGCTGACTGCTGTTTTTTTTTCCATCGTTTTTATTGACAGGAGACAGTTGGCAGAAACCCGGATCTAGACAAGTTGCAAAGAGGCTTGTATCTGAACATGCCAAGTTGTTCTGCTGCTAACAGAAAAAAACCGGATGTAACTGGTTTTGATGGATATGTCCACACATGATATGGAGCCTCTTTTTCATCTGTATTGGTACACATTCGACACAATGCATTTAGTTCAAAATATATTTATTTGTTTTGTTTGAATTTGGTGTGTAGGCTATGTTGTGTTCTCACAGTACATTTTATTATGTTATTCAGCTTTACTAAACATTCTTATGCTAAACAATGGCTCTTTGTCTGTTACTACTATTTTTCTATTGACTATTCTTTTATTTTTCCAATCTGTGATTTTTTATGGAGTCAAATACGTCAGAAAAAAGTTCCATGGAAACAGAACATTGCCTGCAAAAAGAAAACAAGAATAAAAGTTTGTACCAAACAAAATTCACCTAGAATTGAGGAATAAAGTCATCATGTAAAGTGTATGCAAATGATTTTTATCTGGGTCCAGAGTGCTACAGTTTTTTTAATGACTATGCAGACAATAAATTTTACAAAGATTTTCAAAGCAGCCACCTGCTGACTGAAAAGACCTCAGTGGAATAATGAATAGTGGCTCGGATTGAGGAATTAGAGAGCTGAGTTCAAACTCTAGTTGGATATTATTACATTCACTTACATGCTAATACCCTTGGGAGATGTATGAATCCTCTTCTTTTCCCCCCATAACTGGAAGGAGAAGAAGAGGTTCTTTAGCCTTGGGTGGCAACCGATCTAGGAAAAGGAAAAACTCTGAATTCAAAACCAGCCTCGGCCCCATCAGGCTATGGGGCTCCCTTCTTGTTAGTTAACCTACTTAGTCTTTCTCTTCAATCCTTTAAAAAAGGAAATAAATAAATAAAAACTTTCAGGATCAAGTGGTACATGGCCGAAAGTTAAGAAATTCTGCTTACAGGTTTATATTAACAGAGTCACAGGTAGAACAGTTCCAGGTCACCTGTTAGAGAGTAGTTTTGAACCACCCATCATTTTTGTTTTTATGAAAACTGAGGTAAACAAAAGACTAAATTTTGACTTCTTGGCTCAATCTGTGACAAGTAGCTTAACTTGTTTAAAATCATTACTGCTATTATTTTTCAAAATAAATTAGAAAACCTCATTTTCCAGAGGTAGTTCTACAGAAGAATGCTGAGAATGCCAGAGATGAAACATGAGCAACGAAGTAATTTTAAGAAAGACAGGAACAAAAATGACACCTGTGCTTAGGATCAGAAAGAGAGCCTTGAAATTTCTGGGACATATAATGAGGAAAGAGAGTTTGGAGAATTTGACACTCACATGACATACTGAAGGCAGGGTAGAGAAAAACAGCAACTAACTTACCTAATTAGGTTGTGTAACCAGATGACAAGACAGTGAATGGGAGGGATAGTAAAGGTGCAGATACTGCTTAGAGCTACGATGGATAGGATATTGTAGAGAGCCATGATCGCCCATGTCCAGAAAGGACACAGCATATAGAAGAAGAATATCAGATTTAGCACATTTAACATCTGATGTATCTGACAATAACATTTTTTTGATTTTGTGATGACCTGATTGAATTACAGTTGCATTTTAGCACCAACTACATAACTAAGTTTTCAGTATTTCATATCACTAGACCCTGATTTTACAGTGACTTCACCACCCATAAGCTATGCCATGCTTCAAATATGTTTTGTACCTACAAACATCTTTATAGGGGAATAGTATCCCAAGTCAGATATAAATACACTGCTTCCCAAAACTCAAGATATGACCAAACTGCAGTCAATTAAGCATTCTTATTTAAATAATTTAATTTGAATAATTTTAATTTTAATTTTAATTTTAAATATATAATTTGAATAATTTAAGAACATACACATTTGAATTCCACCCCATAATGGACCGGTAAATTGCTAGAGCAAAAAGCTGAGTTACTTCCCTTATATAATTTTTTTTAATCATTTTTTTTTTTTTTTTTTTTCATATTGTTAACCTTTAAACAAAATTTATTGAAACAAAACAAGTACAGTTGACCACTGATTACAATTTTTAAAACTAATTTCAAAAAATTACTAATTTTGTCATTATTTTTTTTTATCACTGTTCAAAAAATGGAATTGGACAGCAGTCTTGATGCTGAACAACACAAAACAAAAACCAAAAAAAAGACAGACACACGTGCACACAACACAGATGAAACAAACATTGGCACATCATTGAATGAAGATAATTAATGATGTCGGCTAAAAATTTAAATATGTTTCATTTTAGAATTCAACAAAATATGTATTATTTTATATACTGACCAATCAGAGACATGGTCTCATGCCCTCGTAAATTTTGAAATTAACGTCTGTCTCTGAAACCTACTGTTTTCCTATATAAAGAATCTGACCAACTGATAAGATCAGAATGTAATCAGTTTTTAAGGAAAAAGAAGTTTCAAAGCAGAAGGGATTAAGTTATTATTGGCTATTGTGGCACGTGGGGGATTCCTTACTTTGCTTGATTCAGTAGTAGCAAATTTTCAGAACTTGACAAAAACGGATTTTTTATAGCTTCTTACTTAATAAGTTGTTTTATCAAACCCACATCAGAGTTGCCCTGTTGTTGGATTATCTCCTCTTAATTTTCGAAACTGCTCCTAGGGGACGCTCTCAGGACTATAAATATTCTGCAATAAAATTTTATCATTCTCTTCTTACTTTTTCTGATTAAAGATCAACAAATCACTAGCAGAAAAATGCGTTCCCTTTTGGGATACACATGAACAACATACGCACCACACACATGTACATATGCACATCCACACACTACACATACTTTAGACCAAAACATTTTTCATATCATTTGTCATACACATTATTGTTTTTGTCACTTGTATACTTTTCTTGTTAATACATTATTATTTGATTGTCCAATATATTATTTGATTGACCAATATATATATATTGGTTCTTGTTGTTTCTTTATATTTATTTACATGGACTCACATCCCGAGTCTGCCATGTTTGTTGTGGGCATTTCACGTGTTTATCTCCCAATGCATACACTAGCCCATAACACTGTTACCTGCTGATCAGTTTTTGTAATTACTAGTTTTATTTTAGATTTTGATAGTTTAGAAGGGTTTCTTTTGGTTCTTTAAACAGTATCACTGCAAGCAAGCCACTAGTACACAAGGGATTACAGGGTGTGTGAAGGAATTAGAAATAGAAAAATTAGTAATGAGGAGAAAGAAAAGAACAATCAGGAGAACAATATATAGCAACAGACATTTATTCTTACTTTCACTCTTGGTAACCCCTTGCGTGCTAGTAGCACTCCTGCATTACTTGGGTTGAAATGCTTAAAAAAAGGTACAGCCACTAGCACACAAGGGGTTACAGGGTTTGAAGGAATTAGAAACAGAAAAATTAGTAATGAGGAGAAAGAAAAGAGCAATCAGGAGAGGACAATAGATAGCGATTGACACTACATTAAAATGTTTGCAGATTAAAGTTGGTTGGAAAGCATGGAGCCAGGAGGGAGTTCCACAAGTGAGAAGTGTGGGATAAGAAACTGTTAGCAGAGAAGTTATGGCTACATCTAGCTAGTTTAACTGTAAATTGATGAGATCTTGCAGCTAGTCTAGTATTGAGCTTAAATTCATATAGTCTTGGTACCATAGTGAAGAGCTCATCCAAAACAATTACCATGAAAATATTTATGAAAAAAGGCACATAGAGGCAACCTTACAGTAGCAGGCAAGTAACTGAAGCTGAGCTGCAAGAACAGGATCAATAATATTGCCGATTCTTCTTTAGATGTTATCAAGGATTTCCAGGAAAATGGTAGGGGCATTGGGCCATATATGGCAGCAATAGATTCTGGAGAGAAAAAGTGTCTCACCCACACACAGTGAACCAACTTTCTTAGCAGCTGACCTAGCAAATGGATTCAATATAGTCTTTCCACCTCATATCAGCTGTGAACATTAGCCTGAGAAGACGCAATGAGTCACTTTCTTAGAGGATAGCTTTAGCCATGCTAATGGAAGGTACAGAGGGGCCTCTCAGATGATTAATGGAGAGAAGTTTAGTTTTAGAAGCATTAAAATTGGCCCAGTTTATGATGGTCATAGGTCATCATGAACATCAGCTGCCATTTTGACCTTGTTTGATTGATCAGCCTTACTATTAACATAGGAGTAAATGGTAGTGTCATCAGCATAGATGTAAAGTTGAGAGCTGATGTCATCAGGAAGGTTATTAATGAAGATTAAAAACAGGGTCAAGGATGGAGCCCTGGTAGACTCCCACATTAGTACAAAAGGGTGTAGATGAGTGGTGGTTCAGGACAACTTTCATTTCATGATTTGATAGGGAGTCGATCAACTTAAAAATATGCCCAGAGATACTGTAGCTTTTCAGCTTGTGAAGAAGACCTGAATTCCAGATGCTGTCAAAGGCTTTTGAGATGTGTTCAATGCTACAATCAGGGCTTCACCGTATTTATGTAGAGCATGATAGACTCTTTCCACAATTATTGTTAGTACATCAGCAGTTGATCTGAAAAAACGAAAGCTGTATTGCTTGTCTGAGAAAAGGCCCTGTGATGAGAGATGATGAACCAATTCAACATTGATTAGGGCCTCTAGGAGTTTCACAAAAAGAGGCAGAAAGCTAATAAACTGATAGTTAGATAGATTGGGCAGTTCACCAGAGTTCTTGAAAACTGGAACAACAGACAATGACTTCCAGCAAGCAAGTTTTCAAATATTTCTCTGTATGATTCACTTTAAAATCTCAAATGCACAACATGGTTCTTAATTTAAGACTATTAAATTCAGACTTCATACAAATGGCTACTATATATTTTTATATCTGTAAATGTCATACCATATACCTATTCTATTATAATGGACTCTCCCACAGATAATAAGTAGTAGTAGTAGTAGTAGCGGTTGCCAGTTGGGCTCAGTGGTGTTGAGCGAGTCAGACGATATCGGACATTGAAGTACCAACCATCACAACTAGATTTGCTGCATCATTAACTCTTATTGCTAAGTTCCTAACGTTTTGTACGTCGAACCTAATTTAGGACGACTTATTGAAATACAAGCCTCCACTGTGAAAACTACTCTACAACAGTAAAAGCATCCAGTTGGTCTGTATCAAATGATTTATCTTAGAGTTAGCATTTAGAATTTTTGGCTGATGTTAAAAAGAGATGGCTTCAATTTTGGGGATAATAAAACAAATAATAGCCTTTCATGTAATAACAAATGATACAGCAGCCTTTTTATATAAAATGGGCAAACTTTAACCTTTGTGCCTACAAAAATAACTGTGCCAGAAGGATGGTTATTCTCTTGACACCATTATCATTTCAACTGCCTTCACTCCTTGGCAATGTTTATTGTTTTAAAAAGTGATGATTAGAATTTTAATAAAACCTTAGCATATGATGAAAGTCAGTTATGTGCCATGCATGATACATGCTTAGGCGATCATGTATCTTTCAATACATGACTGACGAGGCAGTTGGTTGCCATTTCTTTTTGTGGTAAATCAGGTGCCATCCAAGGCTACAGAACCTGATCTGTCCTGCTATTTACCCATAGCTGGGGGAAGAAGAATAGAATTCATACCTTTCCCAAGCGTATTAGCATATAAGTGGATGTAATGAATTCAACTGGAATTTGAACTCAGCTCTCCAATTCCTCAGTCTGAGCTGCTATATTGAGCAATCATGTATCAAAAGATATATGATTGTCCAAGCATGTATCATATCCTGGGTATGATGATAAACTACATCCGCATGCTGGGTATGACAATAAGCTACATCTGCATCCTGGGTATGACGATAAATTACGTCCACATCCTGGGTATGACGATAAACTACATCCAACAGCAAGGCCTCTGATAATACGTTTTTGAAAAAATAATGTTGCCAACTGTATGTTTTTTTTGAAAAATAATGTTGCCAGCTATACATTTTTTTTTTTGAAAGAATAGTGTTGCCGGCTATACATTTTTGAAAAAATAATATTACCGGCTATACATTTTTGAGGAAAAAAATATTAACAGAAATAGTTTTTTGACAAAATCAAAATATTACCAGGAAAAAAAAAAAACAAGTTGTCGGCATTAAATGACCCATTGAGGTTGATATGCCATAAAACAAACCAAACCAAACCAAACCAAACCAAACATGTATCATGCATGGCACATAACTGACTGATATGATGAAAGTGAATTAATACATTTTTTTCTTCTTGAGAATTCACAAATAAAAATAATAAACTTAAAAAACTAAAAATATTAAAAAGAAATAGTCACATTTACACAATGAAAGAAATGATTTTATGTAATAAGAACAGAAATGATAGCCTTTGAAATAATATTAACAAATAATAGTTTGTTTTATTTTAATCATTTCATTCCATGCAAGACAGTTAAACCACTAACACACAAGTGTGACTGAATAAGCGAAACATTATTAAGAAGTGAGAACAGTAGAAGAGTAATCAAGAAGACAGTAGATAACAAGTGACCCTGCAATTAAAATTTTGAAGATCAAAGTTGACTGGGAAGTCAGAAGCCAGAAGAGAGTTCCACAAATGAGAGAAGAAACTGTTAGCATAAAACTTATGGTTTACATCCAACCAATTCAACTCTAAAATGTTGAGACTTTGTTGCCAATCTGGTACTGTGCTTAAATTCATTAAATCTAGGGTACCATAGAGAGAGAGAATCTGAACAATTATCATGAAAGTATTTATAAAAAAAAACTCACAGAAAACTACATTATGGCAGTGGAAAAGTGACTGAAGCCATGATGCCAGGTCAGGACCAATTATATTGCAGATATCCTTTGAGGTAATAATAAAGGAAATACTCACTTTTCATCTAATCTATATCTATAATTCTCAAAATGTGTGTGTGTGTGTGTGTGTGTGTAATTCTCAAAATGTGTGTGTATGTATGTATGTATGTATGTATGTATGTGTGTGTGTGTGTCTGATCGGATGTTGTTTATGCATTTCCACAGTTTTCATCCAATTTTAAGGAATTTTTTTTTGTTTGATAGATAATTCTTCAGTGCTGGTTTTGAGTCCAAATTGTTGGCGACAATGGCTCTCCACTACTTCCTGTCCATTGTAACTCTCAGCAACGTTTTACTATTTACTATCTGTTCTTGGATATATATCTTTTATAAAAACTTTAATAAAAATAAATAGTTTAAATTATTACAATAATATTATTTATTATTATACAATTTCCTTTTCAGGCTCCCCACCCCATTCAAATTGTTAATATGGAAGAAAGTGGCCTAAGTTACCTCTTTAATACTAAAACTCTAATCTGGTATGTTTATATGTGTGTTTCTAAGATACAGCTTAAACAATACATAATACCCCCAATACTAATTTAGGAGCATATTGTACATTGAACCCCTTTGAGGTGCAATGCCAAATTTCATTAAAATTAGATAAGGGGTTCTTGAGCTAGGGCCACTTTTCTGTTTTTATGGAAATTTTAATATGGAAATTCATTATTCGTTTTAGCTACACATTCTTATATCAATCCGCATATATAAACAAACTCTTGCATATTATATTCCAACTATGATGTATGTGAAAAATAATAAACATTCATAATACATTATAACAACATTATTAAATAAATTTAAATGTATATAACACAACATATATTTATGCAATACACTACATTAGAACTTTTTTATCAACAAATATCTCAGATGTTTGCCATCTACTTAATAGGTGAAGATGCTATGTGGGTGTGCCAATGTAAAACGTAATCTATATGGTTGGAAAATTATGTCACATGACTTGATAAATAAATAGTTTTATCATCAAAATCATTATGTTTTTATTAAGAGGATGGATCAAAGTAGTTTTTGATTATTTAATTAAATTTTTTACTCCTTTTTTAGAACATTTGAAATTTTGATTAAAAAACTTGTTTTTCTTGCATCAGCAGTTGTACTAATTTTTAGCAAATTTTGGCCTCTTTTTTATTGTGGCAGACATCAATTTGGAAATTCTTGCAAAAATCAAATAATTGTCAGATTTTCATTAAATTTTCAGGACTTATTCACAAATAAATTAAATTATTTTTTAATTTTTTTTATTAGAAAAACTTGGTAAAAATATTTTTTTTACATGTGTTTCAGCCCATTACTTAATTTTATGAAAACTTGAGAAATTTAATATGATAATTTTTAGTAGCTATATTAGTTAGAAGCAAAATTCTTTGAAGAATTTAAATCACCAAATTCTTTTGCAAAATCAGACCCCATCTTACCAAAAATGTCTTCTGAATTGAAAAATAAAAAATGGAATAAAACTAAGACATTATTTAATTAGAGAAGCTTTTAATTACTTTTATGAATAATATATATTAAAGACAATATTGTTTGAAGAAAAAAATTTTTGATGAAAAATGAATTTTTTTTTTTTCAATGTGATAATTCTTAGGAAATATTGTTATTGAGTAAAACTATAATTGTTAAGCATATATTGTAAAATTTATTACAATCTAACAACCCTGAATATTTTTAAAAGAATTTTGATTTGTGTTTGTATGTGATTACATGCAGAATTTCTGAAGTATGGATGTACAAACCAATAAATCTACCATTAAATGATCAGATATTTTAACGGTTGTCACCCCCCTTAAAAACTTTACCATCTGCTCCACCATACTTAATTATGAACACATTTGGCTGTCAATCGGCTGTTGTTAAATCGATTAACTTGTCAGAAAAAACAAGACCCCATAAAAATGTTTGTATACAACATTTTATGCTATAAGTAAGTAATATTTGGTTCAAATCAGATTAATTTAACTTTAAACTTGCTAATTTTTCTCAAATAACATATCAGGAATATATATTTTATTTTTGCAAGATTTTTAAAAATGAGAATTAACTTTTGTTTACAAATGTGCCAAAATAGCCGATTTTCATCGATATTACTGAAAAAAAATCGATTCTGATTAGTATAATTTCTGTTTGAAATACATCATAGAATATTTTGCTGACTGGAAATAGTAAATTTTAAATTCTTTAGGTTTCAAGCTAAAATGAAAGCTTCAAGAAAGCTTTTTCATTTTTAAAAATTCATTTTAAGCCTTATGTATACTGAATTAGTGGAAAATACCTAAAATTTTTAAAGGAACCCAATAAATTTATGGGTTGTCTCATAAATATTATCTTTTGCATTTACTCAGTTTTCAAGAGACTAAATAAATACTGTATATTTCCACATATAAGGCGGCCTATGGATAAGATGACATCCAAAATCTAAGTAAATTTTCCTGATTTTATTTGATATCTGTTGTAGAAGATGACTGACTCGGATGCATATGACGAAACTGTAAATGACAATATTTAAAATGATCTCTTTGAATCAGATGGCGATGATCATCATAATTTTGAAGCGTTTTAATTATGTGTGTGGGTGTCTTATGTTTTTTTTTATCATTCTGTAATGAGAAATAAAGATTTTATGACATCTGAAATGTTTTGTTGCTTAACACCGCAAAAATACTTTATAATACATATTGAAAAACAAAGTTTGCATGTTATACTAAATATTGTTATTTAACACCACAATGATAATGAAATTTTAATTAGAAATCTAGATTGTATGTTATCCTAAATGTTGTTATTTAACTACTACTGTAAGAAATAATGGTTGCTGCGAACGCAGGCATAGCTCTAGGAACAAGAATGAAAGATTTGTTTATATTACTTGTTGCTTGTGCATGTTGATCAGCGGAACTTTTGCAAATTGTTGTGCAATCATCTCTTGAATACTGTATTTTAATGTGAAATCAAAAAGTAAAAGTAGTTTTATTACATTTATAACTGTAGTACAGCATTATAATGTGAATTGTTTCAACTATGAATATTTATATTGGTAGTTACCATACCGGAGCAGTTGTTAACCAACCGTGATTCATGACACAAGCATACTAGCCTACTTACCAGTGACAATACTCCACAGGATTTAAGGTTAGCTTTTTGTAACTGTTGTATTAGACGACCTTCTATTTTGTGGGGTAATTTTTAAGCTTTAAAGGTCGCCTTATATACGGAAATAAACAGTAATAATTCTTTGTTGCTAGTGAATATTGTATTAACAATTCTTGGTTGTTTTTGTTTAGCAGCATATCAACACCTCCATGGGTTATTTAATGCCAAAATGTTGTCATTTTGCTATATGTATTGTTGGTCTATTCTATATAAAAATGTATTGCTGGTATTTTTACTATTAAAATGTATTTTTATACTTTGATAGTGTTTTTGTTTGGCTTTCCCATAACTGAGACCCTAACAGGTTCTAACCCCCACCCCAGGGTCAGGGTGGACCTGGGAACAACAACAATTAAGTGATGAGTTTTTGAATTAAAGCTGAAGAGGTGGATTCATGTATTAGTATTAGTAAAACTAGTTTTATTACATTTTTAACTGTAGTACAGCATTATAATTAGAATTGTTTCAACTAGAAATATTTACATTGGTAGTTACCATACCAGGGCAGCTGTTAGCCTACTGCAATCCATGGTGCAAGCATACTAGCCTACTTACAAGTGCCAATACTCCACAGGATTTAAGGTTAGCTTTTTGTAACTGTTGTATTAGACAACCCTATATTTTGTGGGGTAATTTTTTAAGACTTAAAGGTCGTCTTATACGTGGAAATATATGTTAGACATTTCCATGACGGTCGTCCTTGAGTATTGAATCTAGGGGTTGGCAGTGAATATTTCGGAGACAGTAGGAAAGCGTACTTTAGGTTCGCAGTGGATATCACAGCAGAGTGTAGTTCATCCTTCTCCTGGTCGCCTTTGGTCCTTCCGGTAGACGAAACAAGATGGCCGCCTTTATACACGATGAATACAGTGTTGTGCGGCTTCTAATTGGTCAACCTTCCATTGGTCGACTATAAAGGGAAATAAGTCATTCTGACTCGCTCACTAGTTATAAGTATATATACCCAAAAAACCGTAACAGCCCCCCTTATTTTGGGTATATATGGAATCTTCGTTCAAAATATTAGTAAAGTTAATAAATACTTTAATTCCAAAAATAATATTTTTTTTCTTTTTTTTTCTTTTTTTTTTTTAAAGGGTAATATTAATATGTAACAAATATTTTAGTATTCTAAATTTTATTTTTATGTTTTTTTTTCTTGAAAATTAATATTCACAAAAATTAGTCATATCACTTTGTTCACAGTTAAATACTTCGGGTTAATAGAACATGAACAACAATATTATAAGTTTAGATTGCGATCACGGCAAAAAGTGGAAAGAATTGTTACTTTACCCATAGTTGGGACCCATTAAAACAGTTATTATCACTCCGGGTCAGAGTGATCCAGAAAAATCATTTATTATTTTATCCATAGCTGGGACCCATTAAAACAGTTACTATCACTCCGGGTCAGAGTGATCCAGAAAAAATCATTTATTTTATCCATAGCTGGGACCCATTAAAACAGTTACTATCACTCCGGGTCAGAGTGATCCAGAAAAATCATTTATTATTTTATCCATAGCTGGGACCCATTAAAACAGTTACTATCACTCCGGGTCAGAGTGATCCAGGGAATCATTTAGAAGAGGATTGGGCTCAAGGTAGGACCATTTACCTTTATACCCCGAAACTAAGGACTTATGTTCATACCAAAAACTGAACTGACGCTTCTTAGGACAATAACTAACGGATGCAGTTTTACGTCCTACCCAGGACCTAAAATACAGGGGCCTTAGTGGATGCAGTTTTACGTCTTGCCCAGGA
Organism: Acanthosepion pharaonis; assembly: GCA_903632075.3. Classification (NCBI taxonomy): domain Eukaryota; kingdom Metazoa; phylum Mollusca; class Cephalopoda; order Sepiida; family Sepiidae; genus Acanthosepion; species Acanthosepion pharaonis. Next base: position 589,343 of record CAHIKZ030001202.1, read on the forward strand.
CCTAATAAGGACCTTAATGGATGCAGTTTTACGTCTTGCCCAGGACCATTATAAGGGTCTAAGAAGTCAGCACCAAACATTGCAGAAGCAAAATGCCTGTAGTTTCCATTTCATAATCGTTTTTTTTTTTTTACAAATAAATCCGCCATATTATTTCCCGATTAAACACATTCAATTTGTACTGTGTCTTCTATAGTTGGTCCCTTAACAAACTGATATTTCATATTGATATGCTTTGATCTTTAATGTTGAATTTCCAGACAAAGCAATACTGCTCTGATCGCCGAGTAAATAATAATTGGCTCAGTTATTGCCAGTATTATAATTGTTTTTCATTAGCAATTTAAGAAAAATAACCTCTTGTGTTCTTTTTTCACAATGCAATACATCCAGCTTCACAAGTTAAAAAAGTGAAATCTTTCGCTGTTTCTTAATTCCTGCTGATTATTGGGTTACCCTCCGCTAGCTTAAAGCAATAGCCTGTTATATTCTTATGGTCTGGTGAATTAGCCCAATCAGCATCACAAAATTCTTCCAATTTTAATGATTTATTGGATTGTCAAAATACTAGGCATCGACTATTAGTCCACTTCAGATAACGTAATACTTGCTTCAAAAAATTGTTAAAATGTACAGTCCACGGTTTACTTAAGTTTTGGGATAACTTAGTAATCGTATAGCAGATTATTTTGCCTAGTTCATATCATCATGCAAATAATACTTCCGACCAATATTCTGTATTCATTTTCACACTCCGTTATACCATCTTCTTTATTCCTAATTGTGCTTCAATCCATTTCACATGGAGTAGTTCTTTGTTTTGCCATTTTGCATGTTAAATTTCAATAAAAGCCTTTCCATGTATCTTGATTAATTCATTGAAATCGTATTGCCTTTAAATTTGTACTGTATACCAAGAAAAACATGATAGTTCGACCCAAATTGGTCATTTTACAACTCATTTCTAGAGAACTCTTGATTTATAATAGCGCGGCCTCACTCTTTGATACAATTAACATATTTTCGACCCAAATAACTAAAATTACTGATATTTTATTATTAAATGTCTGTGTACAGACATGGGTCCACTTGAGGAGATTGAAATTATTGTCTAATTAAATAACTACTGATTAAATTATTCCATTTTTTTTACTTATTTTGAGTCCATATAGTAACTTTTTAAAGTTTTTTTTCTTAAAGTTTCCATACATAATCATCACTTTTTTTGCCTTCTTTTTTTTTAAACTTCTGGTGGTTCCATATACATTTCGTAGTCGATGGTGCATTCTGAAATAAGCCCTTTTTTTTTTTATTTAACATCCATAAGATGTAGATCTTTACCACAATGGGCATCCATTTGGATCAAAACCCTAATTAAGACTTAATGTCACTACATAAGTCTTCCGCCCCATATATCTATAAAAATAAATCCGTTAGCTACAAAAACGAACATCGCATACTGGCGATCTATTCTTAGTTCGCTTTACAATGTAAACCCAACGGCTGCCAATGATATTTCTATCATCAATTTAATTAAGACTTAAGATTTTCACATAAGTCGTCCCCCCCCCACCCTTATATCTATGTAAATCCGTTAACTATAAAACGAACCTTGTAGACTGACGATCTATCCTCAGTTCGCTCATAGTACGGCTGCCGATGATGATGATGATGATCATCATCATCATCATCCGGGGCGTTTTGATTCAAAAAGTGTCCCAATACTAAAGATTAAATTTCTTTATTTTTGGCTTAAATTTCTTCCTTCTTTTCTTTTTGAAGGCTTACATTTCTTCATTCTTTTTCTTTTTGAAGGCATGGCCGCTCTGATATTAACAAAATGTATGGCTTCTTGGTAGTTCCTTGAGATACATTTGTACTGCATAACAACAGTTAATATTACATTAATTCATTTCACAATAGTCTGGCTTTTCTCCATTCTGGTCGGAATTTGCACCTGATTTTCTTCTTCTCGTATACCCCATCTGGTATAGTACCTTCCTCTGCTTGTGGACTCTGAACGGGTTTTCTACCCATAATTAGGCCATACTTAATTCTGGTTGTACTAGTTCCTCGGAATTAATATATTTTTGCTTTTTTTTTTTTTTTTTTTTAAGGTTCCTCCCCTCGCTCAAAGGAATTTATCTATCTGACGCATCTGATCTGCCTCACCGTTTTCTTTTTTTTTTTAAATCATATAGTCTGGACTTGGCTTATTCTACCCATAAATATGTCCCTTTAATTTTGGGATCTCATTCCGCTCTGTGGTCAACATATATACAGCAAATTATATCAAAAATATGCATATCATTCACATTGGGCTCTAATTGAGTTTTTAGTTTCTTTCTCAATGCATAAAACCACAGCTTCTTGGGTAATTCAAATTCTATTAACAATCATCTAGCCATTTTAAAAAGTGTCCTCCAACTGCGTTCAGTGACTCCGTTCTTATGCGGAGAATAAGAACAGGTTTTCTCACGTTTTAATGCCTTCATTTATTTAATTTATTAGGAGGTTTTTGTAAGCATCAGAAGTAAATTGTCCACCATTATCTGTTTGAATTATTTTTAATTTTCCATGTGGGGGAGTTCTCGGATAAATAGATTTTCGTAGATTGCAGATTATCAAATTTACTTTCAGAAAGTAAATCATAAGCCCTGAGTATTCGGCAACAAAGTTCAAGTCATTTTTCTTTAATATACATGTCAAATCATTTGGAAGTGTATTTTTTTTTTTATTCCAGTGACATGTTCTTGCAATCTCTTAACATCAGAATTCTTACAGTGGCCTAATATCTTATGCCAAGTTCTTAAGTCATGCGTGGCCATCTTAGCAGACTTAACACTTTTCAAATAATACTAACGTCCATATTGCTGTGTATCAAATCCAGTTCTGTCTGGATATCTTGAATTTAAAATATATAAAGCCTTTTTTCCTTCTTTTTTTTTTAAATAAACATTCTATATATTTCCTCTAGTATTTCGCAGATAAGTACAGGCACTACCTCTCTTTGAAGCTAAATTATTAGCTCTGGTGCCATCCAGTAACTCGATAAAATGTCAGTCGAGCTCAAAATTCAGGTCAAAATTAATAAATTTTGTTACAACTATAATTGCACGATTTGTCGCACCCGAATTGACCGAATCACAAGTACTGGCCACACTACTCAATCCAAACAAAAAGGGCATATGCACGTCCATTCGAAAAAGTGTTTTTTTTTTTTTTGTTTACAAAAGTCATTCTGTGTAGAAAATTGACATTTCCGCACGGACATGGCCGACATTATTACCACAACGAAAACATACTTTTTTTTTTTGCCTCGATTTTGGGGGGTACATATTATCATATTGCTTCATAATTACGTAACGCAATTTTAAACTCAGTGACAGTTACCTGTTATCTTTTTAAGTTATAACTGTCATGAATGGTTTGAATGAAGGTGGCAAACCCTTCAAGACCATGGCTATTCGTAGCCCATCAGAGAGAGTCCTCACCTGCAATTTTAAAGCATTTGTGACATTCTCTGCTAAAATAATTGGTTACTAATTCGCGGTTAGTTCAAATATATGAAGCAATAATTTTAGGCTTACCTTTTAACAAATAGTACTCGTTTAAATTTGTGTAGGGCTCGGCTTCCATTGTCCTTGGCCTCCCTCATTATTAAAGACAAACTCCAGTCATCCAGGAATTGAATTAACTCCGTAAAAACGGTCGCATTTCTTCATAAAATCATCATGCCCCCCTCCTGGTCGACTTGCAAAAGATGATGTCATGGAGTTTTCATATTCTTAGGTAGCCTAAAAAAACTTCGTCTCCCATAATTCATATCCAGATTCATAACCGTCAAAATAAATCGTGATCTGGGCCTCATAACCTATGTTAGACATTTCCATGATGGTCGTCCTTGAGTATTGAATCTAGGGGTTGGCAGTGAATATTTCGGAGACAGTAGGAAAGCGTACTTTAGGTTCGCAGTGGATATCACAGCAGAGTGTAGTTCATCCTTCTCCTGGTCGCCTTTGGTCCTTCCGGTAAACGAAACAAGATGGCCGCCTTTATACACGATGAATACAGTGTTGTGCGGCTTCTAATTGGTCAACCTTCCATTGGTCGACTATAAAGGGAAATAAGTCATTCTGACTCGCTCACTAGTTATAAGTATATATACCCAAAAAACTGTAACAATATACACCATGTATTTAAAAAGTGAAAACTTTTTAATAGTTTTTTTTCCAAAAACTGCGGGTAACCTTCACTGATACAACTGTAAAATTCAATCAGAGATTTCTGTCTGAATTTCTAGGATGAGGAGTTATCATTATTTATACTATTTTATACACACACAAAAACACACACACTCACACACACATATATATAAATATAAAAGTGAACATTGAAATCAACACTTAGAGGCGACAGGTTGTTTCATGCTGGACACAATCGTTGGCCTGACGATTGAGTCTAGCATGAAACAGCCTGTCGCCTCTAAGTGTTGACTTCAATGTTCACTTTTATATTTACACACGCTCTATCTCTGATATTGAACACTTTATCCCATAAATGTAGCACACCTTACAACTATATTGCTTCATATATATATATATATATATATATAGTCCTCATCTTTGTTTTTTATCACAATAGTTTAGTCATTGTGCTCTCCAGCCTTCACCAGGTGTATATCGATCTAGATAACTTACAGGGAATTCTGAACTGAATTACCTGGAGGTACCTGAATTGATATAAACCTGTTGAAAGCAAGGGTGCACAATAATCAATCAAGGGTAGTTTCTCATAGATTAAACCACCTTCTTCTGAAAGACTTAAAATTCTTGTTTCCTGGGTATGACTATAAACTACATCCAGTAGCAAATCCTCTGATTGGGAGATTTTGAGGAGTGTAGAATCACCTCTAAATTGCTGTTGTTCCAAAGTCCACTCTGACCCGGGGTGGTGGCACCTGTTAGGGTCCCATCTATTGACAAATAGTTAACCCCAAACTGGGGTCAAAACACTATGAAAGTATAAAAATACAATTTTTATAGTAAAAATAGCAGTAATACATTTTCATAGTAAAAAATTACCAGCAATACATTTTGAAAAAAAATATTACCAGCAATACATTTTTGTAAGAGAAACTACTAATACTCATAAGAAAATTAAATTTTGAGCATTAAATGACCCATGAGATGTTGATATGCCGCTAAACAAAAAAAAAAAAAAAAAAGAAAAAAAAAAGATACTTAAAATTCACAAACTCTTTTGTCTTTTTCAAATCTCACTCACCCACTCAGTACAAAATATACACATTATTTCATTAAAAATTTATGAAAATAATTTTAACTTCAGGGTTCATGTACTGTCTGCAGGAAACACTTTGAAAAGAACTACTTACCTGTCTCACTCAAGCGGAAAGTTTTGCTATCATAGACAACAACGTGCTGCTTACATTCAAGTTCACTGCCATAAGGAACTGATGGACTTCCATCTGTCTCCTGCGATTTTATAAATAAATAGATATTGTTATGGAAAATTATTGATTTTATCATGTTTCCATTTTTATTTCATTTTATACAATTCGATATTCTTTCATTTTCTTTCTCTTTTTTCATTTATTCAAATATTTCATTCTTTTTCTCGTTCGCTCAACCCCTTTGACGTTTATTAATACCTTCCATGGGCACTTCAACGTGATGAAGTGGTTAGCAAACGTGTCTTGCAAGATCAATTACAACTGAGTAGTGGGTTTGATCCTCACTGGGTGCTGCATACTTTCAGCCTTGTGCCACATCTAAGCTATGTTTAGAAAACCATCATTAATCCCTATCATTTATTAATTGTTCACTTTTTCATAATTACTTCTCTTAATTCTTTCATTTATTATAATTTTTTTTATCATTATTAGTATATGGGTGTGTGTTTTGCCACACAAAGTTTACTAATTATTCTATGTTAGATAGAATAACGTGTTCTAGCGTTCAGTAGCACACCGATACTAATATTAGCATTAGCGTACCCATTGATACACTAACACTGAATGCGAATATGAAAAGACGAAATACGCGAGCGTAACCAATGAAACATTTAATGTGGCGAGCAGCCTTCGTAAATATATACACAAGATTTATACATGTCCCAAAACAAATAAATGTCCATATTGTCCCAAAGGAACGAGGAGGTTAAACAGAATTAGTACAAAGATATCACCTACCAATGTCATGGCCTTAGGTCGTCCCCAGATGAGTGAAAGAGTTTGTTGCGTTAGGCCGTACCCATGTTGACCAGTTTCCACGTGTGTGGACACTCTGGTGGTCAGGAAGGAAAAGAGATCGTTCCTCCCAAAATGGAAGTGACGACAAAAAAAAGGCAGAAGAGTTCTACTCACTAAAAGGGGCCACAACACTCATGGGCTAATGCAAAGAGAAAACACTGTGGTCCCCCTACATCATTAATTCATTTCTTCATTCATTTTCTCGTCCATTATGCCTTTTTCAGTAATCATTTATTTTTCATCTCATTTCTCAGTTACTCTTTCATTCACTATGCTTTTTCCATTTTTCATTTATATCTTTACTCATACTCTTTCATTTGTTTTTTATACTGTTACCATTAATCATTCACGTTTTTTTCTTCATTTTTTCATTCCTAATGCCTTTTGCAATACTAATTCATTTTTTCTTTGTTTTTCATTCATTCCTTTATTCACTATGCTTTCTCTATTATTCATTCATATTTTCATTCATGACTTCATCTGTTGTCTTTTATTATACCTTTGTCAATATTTATTCATTTACTCATTCCACATCTCCTTTAATTGTATGACCAGTGGACATAAATTTACTTTAGAATCCTAGTATTAAGCATTATCATTCTCACAATATGGTAACACTTTCTTCATGGGTGAAAACACACCAGAAAATGTATACTTGTTTTAGAAAAAAAAACTTTAGCTACATATTTTCAGAACTTAAATGAAACAATAGTTTGTTCTGGAAGTAAAAAATATATTCATTAGTAAATATGAAAAAGAGAAGTGAATTAAGGTCTTGATAGCTGTACATTGTGTCACTAATGTTGGCTTTGGCTGTAAAAGGTGATCAAAATTGAGAAAATTCATGCTAAACACAATCTCCAGGCTTGATGACAGACAGACTGTCACCTCTGAGTGTTGACTTCAATGTCCAATTTTATATTTACATAAGATCTGTCCCTGATCTTGAGCACTTTAACCCATAAATATAGCAAACCTTTAAACTATATTTTATGATATATAGGGTGCAATGGGTAGATTGTTGCCATTTTATATTTTTAATTTCATGTATGTTCCTTGTTTGTTTTTGATTTTGTTGACTGCACTAAAAGAGCTCCATGATGCAATTCACTCTGCCAAAAATTTGGAAACAACATGCTCTACTGCTCAGCATTTGTGCCGGAAGCTCCAATACAAACATTTCAGAGTATTTGGGTGTCAATCTGATATAATGGAATATGCATACACCTGTGTTCCCCCTCACTGGAATATGATTGGCTGGTGCCTGTCATAAATACTGACGGACGTGTAGGTACAACAGAGTCCAAGAGCCTTAGTCTGAGAGCTAAGTCAATAACAATGCCCATTGGACTATGCCACTGATCTACACTTCTTACCTGCAACTACGATGCATACCAGTCGATTGCTGCTACCGTATTCTACTTGGTTATAGTAGCCAAAACCACTTAGCTACTTCGTTCAAATATATCCCTTTCTGGAACATATCACAATCTGAGGAGAGTGCAGAGTTGGATGAGTCTAATGGTGATTACAAAGGTACAGTAGATTAATAAACTCACTTTGATCATTCAGATAAATAAAGAACTCCCGAATTTGTTGGTGAGGGTTTCAGACTCAACACGGAGGCTTATATCAAGTGCCTTGAGGAGATAATGCTACCCTGGGTCAAGAGAGTGGCTGCTGGAAGACCCTATGTCTGGCAACAGGACTCTGCCCAATGTCACACAAGCAGGAGAACCCAATCATGGCTGTCAGACAATTTCTCTGACCACATCACCGCTTACACCTGGCCACCTAACTCCCCAGACTGCAACCCCCTTGATCATTATGTGTGGGAGAAAAAGACCAGTAAAATTCCTTGTAACACTAAAGATGAACTGAAGGCAAATATTATGGTAGCATTTACCAACTTAAACAAGGAGATTGTCCAGAAGAGTTGCAGGAGATTCCAAAGTTGTCTGGAGGCCATGGTTGAAGCCAATGACACTTTTATTCAAACATCAACCTTTATGCTAGCACAGTTTCTACCAGAATGGTTTCATCATTAATAAGTCTATTTGTATATATATTAAAAAGAATTATATGTTTGTTCCTGTACTGCACAATGCTACTGAAAGTTTTATGTGCATGGCAATCATTGGGCATAAACTCTAAATTGTCTGTTCTCATAATCCTTTATTTAATAACTACAGGAAAGATAGTTCATTTTCATAGGAAAAATGAAGAAAAGCAGGAGGAAAATACACCATGGTTCTATATTTCTTAATAGAATCATGCAGTAAGGAAGAACAATATAAGCCTAAAGTTTTGGACCATTCTCTGGATTTAATCATTAGTAAATTTCATATCTTCTTTGGTTTAACTAATTCTTACTAATCTTCGTTGCTGAAACCATTTAATGCATAAATGCATGGGATCACATTTTATAGAGAGTGGATTATCTAAAATTTTAAATCCACCAAAGCTCAAAGGTTACTATTATCTAGGAAGATAGAGTAGGTAAAAAGTAACAAGATTCTAATTAATTAATTAATCTGTTATAGAGTAGTTTTCACAGTGGATGCTTGTATTTCAATAAGTCGTCCTAAATTAGGTTCGACGTACAAAACGTTAGGAACTTGAAATAAGAGTTAATGACGCAGCAATCTAGTTGTGATGGTTGATACTCCAATGTCCGACAGACTCACTCAACCCCACTGAGCCAAACTCGCGACTGCTACTACTACTACTACTTATTATGTGTGGGAGGGTCTATTAATAATAGAATAGGTACGTCAGGTATAACATAATCATTGTTATTATTATCATTATTATTATCATTATTATTATATTATCAATATTATTATATTATCATTAATATTATTATTATTATTATATTATCATCATTATTATTATTATATTATCATTAATATTATTATTAGTATCATTATTATTATTATTATTATTATTATTTACTTTGATTTCTGGCGTTTACACATTTCTTTCCGGGTCCCGCCCAGGGACCTAAGGTTAGAAATGGCGTCATGACACTTTACACTGACAAAAAAAAAAAATAATAACAATAATAATATTACATAGATAAAGCCCTTCGTAAAGTGTGGGCTGTACTTGTCAGAACAATTTTTTGTATCTCCTTGAGGCATGGACTTCCAGGAATCCCTTCAATTAGTCTACTGTAATGTTTTCCAACCAGTCCTAGGGCTCCAAATTATTATTATTATTATTATGATTATTATTATTATTATTATTATTATTATTATTATTTTATTATTATTATTATTGCTTATATTATTCTGGAAATTATTATTATTATTATTATTAATTATATTATTATTATTATATTATTATTTTTAAATTATTATTAAATCTGGAAATTATTATTATTATTATTATTCCCATTGTTTATATTATTCTGAAAAATATTATTATTAATTATATTATTATTATTATATTATTATTTTTATTATTATTATTAGTAGTAGTATTATTAAATTATTACTAAATCTGGAAATAATAATTATTATTCATATTGTTAATATTATTCTGGAAATTATTATTATTAAATTATCATTAATTATATTATTATTATATTATTATTATTAAATTATTATTAAATCTGGAAATTATTATTATTATTATTATTATTATTATTATATTTTTATTTTCTTTGATTTCTGGCCCTTCGTAAGGTGTGGGCTGTACTTGTTAGAACAATTTTCTGTATCTCCTTGAGGCATGGACTTCCAGGTATCCCTTCAATTAGTCTACTGGAATCTTTTCCAACCAGTCCTAGGGCTCCAACTACAACAGGGATTGTTGATGTTCCCATATGCCACATTTTCGCGATTTCGATTTCAAGGTCCTTGTACTTTGACAACTTTTTGAATATCTTCAAAGATACATTGCAGTCGGCAGGGACTGCCATATCAATAAGGAGGCACCGTTTTTGTTTATGGTCTTTAATAACAAATATCTGGGCGGTTGGCCTTGATTGTTCTGTCAGTGTGTATTGTGTAGTCCCATAGAATTGTAACAGGTCCTATCTCCGTAACCGGGTCTGGGTGGTGTTCATACCAGTTTCTTTCAGTTTTCTTCCCATAGAAGTTGCAGATTTTCCAGTGCAGATATTGGCCCACTCTGTCATGTCGGGTTTTATATTCAGTGGGTACCAACACCGTACAACCTGCTACAAGATGATCAATCGTTTCTGGATATTTATCACAGAATCTGCATTTTGGACTGACACAATATTTTAGTATATGTGCTTGATAATTCCTAGTTAGCAAGCATTGGTCCTGGGCGCAGCAAGGATAAAACCTTCAGTTTCCGCTTTCAACCCTGCACTACGTAGCCACTGATGGGTGCGGGTTTTGTCTCACGTCAGCTTGTTTGGTACGGGCAGAGTATTGGCCATGAAGCGGTTTATCTTGCCATCGCTTCTGTAACTGGTCTGTTGCATTCGTCTTAGCTATCTTTTTAGGTATTTTGCAGTTTCAGCCGGTGTATTGTGCTGTAGTTGCATCTCTACGCCCATTTGGAACTCCATTTTGAATTTGTTGGCTTCCTTCATTACGGATGAGAGACGCTTACTACTTTCATGTTCCTTGACGCACACCATCATCCAGTCTTCTGTAGTTTCCAAATATCTTTGGAGGCCAATTGTTGTAGTTTTTGTAGGACAGTTCTAGTTGAACTAATCCTCTGCCTCCTTCGGATCTGGGCACATACAGACGGTCGACATCAGCTTTGGGATGATGCATGCGATAGCAAGTGAGTAGCTTTCTCGTTTTGGCATCCAGTCGCTTAATTTCAGCTATGGTCCAGTTAAGGACATTAAAGCTGTATTGCACCACAGGGACAGACAATGTGTTTATGGCTGATATCCTGTTTTTTGAGTTCAGCTCAGTATTTAGTACCAGACGTACACGCCTGTAGTATTCTTTTTTATTTTTTCCTTCATTTGGGGGTGTTGTATGCCATCTCCTTCGCTAATTCCTAGGTACTTATAAGCTTCACCATGCTCCAGTTCCCTAATCTTTGTGACAAAATCTAAATCTATTAAGGGTGTTTCTGTAATTCTACCTTTCTTGAAAGTTACTTTTGCACATTTATCTAATCCAAGTCCATACCTATGTCGTCACTGAAGTATTTTACAATATTGAGAAGGCCTTTCAACTCATTGTCGTCTTTGGCAAAGAGTTTGAGATCATCCATGTAGAGTAGGTGATTGAATATTTTCTTATTTATTTTGTAACCATAGCTACTGTTGTTCAGTTCATGTGTAAGAGGGATTAAGGATAAACAAAACAGAAGGGGTGACAGAGAGTCTCCTTGAAAGATTCCACGTCGGATATTCAGACGGTTGGATATGGCAGTGCCCCCAGTGTGACTAAGGTATAGTTTGGTGTTCCACATTCCCATGCTGTGCTTTAGGAAATTTAATACCACAGGGGAGACTTTGTACATTTCCAAAGTCTTAAGGATCCAAGAATGTGGAACACTATCAAAGGCTTTACGATAATCAATCCACGCTGCACTTAGGTTCCTGCGTCGTCTCCTGCAATTTTCCAGGATCATCTTATTTATCAGAAGTTGATCCTTGCAGCCATATGAACCTCTTCTGCATCCCTTCTGTTCCAGCGGGAGAGTGCTGTTTGTTTCGAGAAAGGAATAAGTACGGTTCGTCAGTACAGACGTGATCAACTTATTATTATTATTATTATTATTATTATTATTATTATCATTATTAATATTATTGAATATATAATAAAACCAGTAGTGGCATTGTACAGGTTTGTATGAGCCAATTCTTAAATTGATAAAAACTTATCGAACCAGTTATTGGATTATCCAAAAATAATTCTATTGGATCTTTGGCTTTTCAGTTCGAATGTGGCTAAGAAACCATAACACAACTGATGACGCTAGAGTCAAAAAGCATCAGACTTTTGAACAGAAATATGATGAGAACTGAATTTCAATCTGGAAATAGCTTAATAAATAAATGTTTTCTATTAAATTATCAAAATGGTTTAATTCTCTTTGATACTATGAAGGGATTTGTTTCCATTCTCATATTAAAAAGAAAATATATAGAATAGATTCCTAAAGATTATCTGCCTTTATAGAACCAGTTCCTGGAAATTTAAGATGCCACCACTGGATAAAACCCTTCAGGAAGAGAAAGTCCCTCTGGCTGGAAGTGATCCAGTAAATTAGTTTTGAAAACTAAACCTTAAAATCTTAGGCAGTCCTTCAAAAGCAAGAGGGTGTCCCAAAACCTTTGGCCTATAGTGTACACATATTTATCATATTATAAAGAAGTAACTATGAAACAAATTTTTATTTATAAAAATATTTGTGAACAAGAAAAAAAGAAAATTTAAATAAACATATAATAAGTAAATGCATTTATAAAATTTGAAAAAATGAATTTTCCAAGAATTTCTTTCATTTTCTTTTGCCAAATATATTAACTAAAATAAATTGCACACATCTGAATTTTTATATTTTTTTATTGCAAACTGACAATGAAAATGTTAAAAACTGTTTATTAGATTGTTTAATTACATGAATAGACTGTCTATATTTCTGGGATGAGGTATTGTAACTATTTACATTGTTCAGACTATTGAATAATAGACAGAGAAAATCAGTGGAAAATACAAAAATTTAAGGAATCATCACATATGATGGCCACAAAAATCTAAGTTGGCCAAGCATAGAAATGAATACAATATGGGAACCAGTAATACAGAATGCTAGAGAAAAAAACAATAACAACAACAAATTGTAATATGAGCTCTGTTAAAAAATGTTTACTGAGACATTAGGTTTTATAAATCCCCAAAATTCATACACTGATGTCCCCAACCAAGGGCATATGG